>JZLH01S0246104.1:41709-56102 GCA_001188425.1 Eucidaris tribuloides
ATCTAGATCTATCATCACCTTTCTCTAATCCATCACATTCCTCCTGCATTTAGATTTATACCTGATGTTGGATTAAACACTTTGGATATACCATGAATGACAATGTCACTCGTCCATGTAAGTACAGTATGTACATGTATGTATTCATTCATTTATTCACTCTTACCATGGTGTTTTGCATTAACCATATGTGGTGGATTCATAGGTTTATGATAAGATTGTATTATTGATTTGCACGGAGTCTGGAATTCAGACTAGTATTAGTTGTCAGTCTATAAGCTACATGTAAATCTGCTTCAGCAGGTTGGACAGGCCCATGCATATAAACACGTCAACCTCTTAGCGCCTCAAGCACAGGGTACTGAATTCAGTCTGTGCTTAACCAGGCATACCTCCATCACATCCAACTGAAAGTCTAACTGATATAAAGCAGAAGCAAACTGGATGCAAAAAATCTTGTTTTCTCACACAATTTTCAAAACCACATAGTGAAGGTATACTGCACATACTTTAAAGATTGTGTCAGGGATGTGCAAGTCCATTACTTCCCTTCATTATCAATACCAAACGGTAGTTTAGTACTTACAAATTTGTTGTTTTATGAGAAAAACTAGTGACGACATGTTACCAGAATGTTGTTCTTTCCGTGAGTTTCAATTTTGCTCAAACTGCCAATCGCGGTTATGTGTATTGTCGCAAGACCAGCGGAGCGCACTGATTGGTTAAACGGCTAACCTCCACACAACCTTTGGCTAACGGCTGATCAGACAATTTTGGAACGGCACGTGCACGTTTGACGTCGCGGATTTTTTGAAATTGCTTCGAGTAATTTGAAAAAGGATGAAGTTTAAAGGGGAATGAAACCCAGACATCTTACTGAATTCAGAGAGTACAGAATAATACAAGATGGAAAATAGTGGAAGTTTGAGCAAATTTGGTTGAACGGTTCAAGAGTCATGATTGTTCAAAATTTATTTAATCCTTGTTATGGAGGATCCTTAAATTGGCAACTCTACTCACTTTTCAGATGAAAGTGTGGAGAACTTCCCATTGGATTTGTACGCAATTTTCAATAATTTGCAGTTTTCTGAAGTGTCAGTTGAGAAAGTATCTAAATTCTTTCAGAAAAACATGTAGAATCATTTCTGCTAGGACATACTAGCACAACAAGCAAGAGCAATTCAGATATTTGATAAAAAGTGAGAATAAGTGAAAATGTGTGTACAAAATCAATGGAGAGTTCTCCACACTTTCATCTAAAAAGCTGGTAGAGTTGCCAATTTAACAATCCTCCATAACAAGGATCAAACAAACTTTGAACAAATATAACTCTTGAACCGTTCAACCAAATTTGTTCAAACTTTCACTAATTTCCTTTGTGTATTGTTCTGTAATCTCTGAATGCAGGAATGTGTTTGGGTTTCATTCCACTTTAACCGTCCAGATTTTCACCAAAACTCAATATTTTACTCCAAGTCTCTATGAGAGGTGTTTATTTATATTAATCTTCACATTGGATATGATTTCAGCTGATTTCATTGATTTAGGTGTTTTTTGACGTGCAAATGAATGACAAAATCTTTAAAGGTAAATAGCATGATGGGGGTACGGGGTAGTCCTCAACTTGGGCTCAAACTATTCTAGAATCAAGTAAACTATGCAAGGATTCTCCTGTGAAAATGTTGTAGTCAAATGTTGACTCATTCTAAAATAACTACTGTCAACATCCTTTGAAGCAGGCAAATATGTTATGTAGCTTTTTCTGGGATTTATATCTCTCAGGCCTCCAGAGAAATAAAATACTGGTATGGTAAGTTTAAGACATATCCCTCCAGCTGGGAGATCCACTCCAGCTGGTGTATAGTTGGTGTATGTTTCAACTTATTTGGTTCTTGAGGCATTTCCAGGTGTTCCAAATCATGTCATTAACCTTTAACAAATCTTACATTTGCTTCAGAAAATCAGATTTTCTTACATGTAATTTGAACAACAAAAATCTTACTAAATCTGATAAAATCTTACCAGTTGGCAGGTACATACATAGCAATTAGGTTGTATATTTGTTCTATGATATATATCAGGCCCATAGTACCACTAAAAGTCATAGAGATTAAAGTGATAGGCTGACAAATTTTGATATCTGAACTACATAGTAGTGTTCATATGGACAAATAAACACCCTAGAATAAAAAAGTTTGGAAAGTTACACTGCCAATGGCAAGTTATGCACGAATAAACAATTAAAACTTCGGGCGAGTTAAAATAGCATAGGTGTACACACAGTAAGTCTATGGGAGAAAATGGGCAGGTGAATCCGATCAACTTACGATATTCACTTTTTTAAAGCACTAAATAATCATCTTGAAATACAATTTTTTCAGGGTATCATTTTTAGACCTTATCAAAGACAATGGTAGCATGGGGAATCATGTAGCTCAGATTTTTTTTACCGTGGTAAATGTTAGCCAATACCTTTAAAGTGTACCAATACCCTGAGTATAATGTTTGTTATATATGTAGAATACACTTAAGACATGCCTTCTGCAAAATATTAGAATTTTGTTTCACTCCGATTTTTATTTATTACAGTTTAAATGTAAATTTTAGAGAGCTTATGAAAGCAAAAACGACTTGAAACAGACTAATCGATCACCCGATTCTATCAATCGATCGATCTTGCTATCGATATTTTTTTATCCTTGTTCTTCTAAAACGATTCTATGCATATGATCAGTCGCCACAACAGTGCAGGGCGAAAAAAAAATTGGCCATCATGTTTCACATTTTTCTATCTGATGTCGAAACAAATGAGAAAAGACAATTTGTTTTGTAGTCGTTTTATAGTACTGGAAGAAGAATAATTGTTTTCTCTTTGAAACAAAATGAAATCAGTCGCGTGTCGTACGTACGGGACATCTACTCTGCGTCCCGTACGACGCACAACATTTTCATCACCCATGAACAACAAATGTTTGTTGGTTGTCATTTTTTCACAAGGCTACTCACTACTTATTTATAATTACCACAAAACAATTTTTTATTGCTCAAGCATTCAGCCAAGATGCTAGAAATTGTATAAATGCCCTGTACGACACGCACAGAATCACCCTGCACTGTTCGTGCAGTAAATACTGCAGTGCAGCCCCGGCGCGGTCCGCACGGCGGGCCGGCCGCTCCGTCGCCGTTGGAATGAAAGCCAGTCAGTCACGCAGGGTGAAGATATATCTCGGGAGAAAAACAATTTTTTTTTTTTTTATCATGACAAGTGCAACAATCAACCAGACGGTACCGACATGACAACGAGATTTATAATCCTGAGCAGCATTGTAAGGAATCCTTGCAATATCTTTCCGATCCACTTTGTTTTTTTTATTCGTGGGATTGCATGGAACGTTGCGGGCCGATCGACACGGAAATCGCGATATTATTGTAAAAACGTACGCGTATAGCTAGAACGCGCACACATAAAAACCGGCGCTTACGGAGCGGAACTTGAACGCGCGGAGCACAAGTGACAAAATATTATGGAGATCATGATACGATTTCTCGAAATACGTATAATTTCAGGAGCTATCACAACTGAATTGTGGTTGTGTTTTGTGTATTTTACATTTATAACAAACATTATACTCAGGGTGTTGGTACACTTTAAAGGTCAGGTTCTTTTCTTTTTCTTATGTGACTACCTCCTCAAATTAGGAAGCTTTCACTAGAAAGTCTTATTTTTTAGTGTTTCTATTATTTTATTTTTCATTTTTTTATACCTTGCATGGAGTCATTGACAGCCTTCATTGATAAAATCCCTGGCTCAGAAACATGTAAGTAATTTTTTAAAAGTTTAAGTAAAAGGCATTTTCAGACAAAAAAGGATAGGAATACTGTTTAATCGCTATCACAAGTCCATCACACATTTTCTGTGTACATACATGTTTTATTTGCCTTTCCATACAATTGCATGAGAGGTCATTCACACCTCACACTAGAGTGATCTTAATCTTTAAAACCTTCTTTTCTCCTTACTCAATGCCACTGGCATTCTTTACCTTGGCATTATTGTTATTTGTTCACTTAATTCAATGGGTTAATATGCTTCAGTTTTGCTAAGTAACACACTATTTTAAAGATAATAGTCTACTTTTTTCAGAAGAACAAAATGGTTTTGGACAACTTATTTTGGAGGGGGGGGGTTGAGGGCAGGGAGTCATGTTACTAATCATTTAACATTGTGCAAGGAAATCATGGAGATGGATAGAGACATACAGTGTAGACTTAATGTTTTGAACGATACATAGCCCGCTACAGTCTGACACCCCTTCCTGCTCTCACCCCAAAATATTAAAATATGGCACATTTTTGGTGTTTTTTCTCAACCCTGTCAATTAGTGAATCAGAATTCACTAAGAACCATTTACTCTTAGAGAAGCTATACAACATTCTCTCCCCCCCCCCAAAAAAAAGCAGTAAATGTACATTTTTTTGGGGGGGGGATATTCCTGAAACCCTCTGGTTGAAAATTTCTGGCCTTATTGATGTCAATAACTTTTGAACAATTAACAAATTAAGAGGATACGAATCAGATCCTCTGCACAGTAGTCGACACAATAATAACAAACATTTTCTTGTCTAATGTCTTATTTGCTATTTTACATTGTAGTTGACAAACGGGGGTTTCTGTTTAAAACCTTTTTCGGTTGAACAAAAAACATATTAATAATGGAAAATTTAGCCATTGTATTCGTTCGCATAGTATACAAAAAGTATGATTAATTAGACCGTTGGGAATTATCCCCAGTTAATTTACCAGTTATCATCAATACAATAACAACTGCACCGTCCAAACACCAAACTTTTCATCCCACATCGAAGTTAACGTAACCTACGGTCACTCCCAACCAACAATAAATAGGCTCTAAGTGGTCCATTATGAGGGATACTTCAATCGCATGGCCGCAGAAGGCCCTTGAATAACTTATGTTTCCGCAGGAGCCTTTAACTATACTGTAAATTTTCCTGTCTAAATTTGAAAATATGTTTATCTTAATTCGACGCTCAGTCAGTGCGTAGCCAGGATTTGATCATTAGGGGGGGGCCGAAATATCGAGGGAGCGGAGCCGAGCGAAGGGGGAGGTGGGGGGTGGTGAGAGGGGGTGCCCCCTCCCACGTGAGAGCTTTTTGGAATTTGATTGCAATAATCGTGCGATTTGGGTGCGTGTTTTTGGCACTGTTTATCGACTTAAAACAGTCCCTTGTAATTAAGAAAATAAGGAGTCGGATTCCACGATTTTCAATACGAGGGGAACAAAAAATTGTGCGCAATGAATAGCCTAAGCCCCCCTTGCCATGAAACAGGCTACGGCAATTGCGCAAGAGTCCCTGCGGGCCGTGATCCTGACTGTACTGTGGAAGCTCTAAACGGGTAAAATACTAATCCTTTCTTGCTTTATGTCATGACTATTTGACTGGTCCATTTAGTGGCAAAATTCACTATCTTTTTTAGTCACATGTTTTTTCTTCTAATTCCAATGACAGAAACAATACAATCACTTATGAATGTTTGTCGGCAACGTTAAAGCCCCGCCCAGGGTAGATTGTGTGCTGATGGCCGCGTGACGCCGAAAATATAGGAAGTCTAATATGCGGAGCTGGAGCGTAAGGCGAGCGAGCCGAAATAAAAAAGTCGATTTTTTTACAGACAACCAAAACCATAGTAATTTGTAACAATTAAAAATCGCGGCTACATGCGGCAAACACCAGAAAAAAAAAACACACAGCACTTGATTTTCCCTTTCCCCTCCAACGAAAGAAAAAATCCAGTTTCATTCACCTTTAAGCAAATCTTCATATTTTGGCTTCTTTTAGTGACAAATTGATCTGAATAATTATCTTGAACTAATTCTTAAAACGGGGATAATACAAAACACTATAAATCACAACACAAATATTCTTTTTTGAAATTTCGTATAAGCAATTTTGCGCAGCCGGCAGCGCGCCGAAAATTTGTCAGTTTACAAGGGAGTTTTTGTAACCAAACTAGTTTCCAAAACATTGTGAAGGCAGGAACAGTGCATCCCCCAAAATAACAACTTAACAAAATTCTTATATATTATGGCTTGTTTAAACACTAGTCGGCCGCAAGGCACTGCAAAAAACAGTTTAAACTTACACAGAGCAATCTCCTTTGTAAGCCTATCTTGTTGTAAAAAAGTGCTTAGAGACATACAATTTGTCTTAAATGTTTCATCAATCATCATCATCCATCATCATGCATTGGTTTATTATTATTATTATTATCCATTCATTATTAATTATTAATTATTATGACTATTCTATTTTTATTGATATTAGTAATTCCAAGTTTTGGCGTCTCAAAAGTCTGCATGAAAAAATTGTTAACACTATAGATGCAAATGTTTGCGCGGCGGAGCGCGCGCCGAAAATTTTGAACATGATTTCTTCTTTTCTTACCGGACGCTTATGTGAAAAGTATATTATATATGATAGATAATTCGGGCCTGCTGTATGAATTGCGTGTAGATATTTCAAGAGGTAAGATATAAAAAGGGAATGTGAAGTGGGCACGAGCGTGTCACATCAGGGTTTTTCTTGTTTTGGCCAATCTGAGGGGGGACTCTGTGAACCCGTAACAATCTGATCAGATTTAAAAATATCACACACCGATGTGTGTATGTGTCATGGTAAAAAAAACAAAACGTAGCGAGATGGGGTTTTTAAGTAAGAGGCAGTTTATAGTTGTTAAGACCATGTCTGCGCCGGCAGACAGGGCGCCGAAAGCGGTTGGGCAGAGGGGCACTTGCCCCCTTTCAATAAAACTGTCGTGATTTTGGCTCTTCCCCCCCCCCCCCACTGTGCCTCTGAAAGAGGTAAAATAATGCAATTATTTAAAACACGACGCGAAGATGAAAAATAAAGCAAACAGGAGTTAGTCTGGTCACAGCATAGCGAGTTATCGTTCTGAGACTAAGTGCCAAGATTGTGGAGGTACCAATTTTCGGACGTGGTAAAACCGTTGTACAATTGTAGAGCTTGGATTCTAATGAAGTTTCAGCACCCCGGAAGTTGTGAAGGAGGGACTGGACCGCCCAATCATGTCGATTTACCTTTAAGAGTCGTTAATTGAGCTAAAATTGTAATGAATGGCAAGCAAGTCGAATGGAATAGCAGCTTCGATTTGGTGCACTAAAAGGCAGAAAAAAGAACCCGTGTTTCTTTTGTATGTTACTGTATGTCTATTCATGTTATTAATCGTTTTACTTATTAAAGCAGGTAGTCTCATTCGAAAGCGTTCAATGGAAAGTGCTCTTCAGAGAGAGCCCCTGCGAATAAAAACAATGACTTTACAAGGAACATACAGGTAGTAGATCATAATACAAATCAGCAACATATAAACAAATAATTGATCATAATACTAAATAAATATTAATTGATAATTATTTATATTTCTGAATATAGAAATGAAAAAAATAAAAAGAAGAAGACCCCTAAGCACCCTAGAAAACATGCAACCAGGAATTTATGTATGCGTAGTAAAAAAAAGTATAATCAATAATGCTATATTTAACAAATAACAAACAAAAAATATTATAATAACTCGGTTAAATTTTCATACAATAATATAAATAAACGCGGACACTTGTTTTATTAATTAGATATTGTGAGGATTTTGTCATATTGTTGTAGTCTGAGAGGGTAATTGAATTGAATTGTATGTCCTGATTTAATGTGAAAAAGCTTGTTCTTTTGAATTCTAGTTCTGATAATGGTATTACATTTTCATTATATCGATCTGTTGACATGTTGCATATGCCGTGTATTGTATGGGCAAAGCGAGTGACAGACAATGTTTTACGGTAAGTTTGTATGTGGTATATTGGTTCTGTGTACTATTAATATTCATTATTAAAAATTATTCCTGTGAAAACTGACCCTTGTCGATCTGTATTGCCAAAGTTGTGAGTCATATGAACATTGAGCTTGTTGTATTGTGTCCTTGTACAGATCAGTCTTTGCTGTACTCGATTTCTTGTCTGTAGTTGTTAAGTGGAAATCAAATATCCCCTAACACGGGGAAATCTTCTACCTAATCTATCTCATCAATATAGTTATGTTTTAGGATCTTATTATAATTATCAATATCATTTCTTATTTCTTGCAATTTATTGTATTGACTCATTTTCATGCACAATTTAACAGGCGAACCAGTGTACACTTGCAGGCCAACTTACATGTATCAAACACAGTCTCCATGGAGCCTGCAGGGACCCCTTCTCCTCCTTGGCAGTACAAAATCTAAAAATGAATATCTGGGCAAAAATGATACGCGCCCCCCCCCCCCTCAAAAAAAAAAAATAAACATAAATAAATAATAAATCAAGAAAAAAAAAATAAAATAAAAATAAATAAAGTTAACCTAGACCTTGAAACTGTACACTGCCTGTAAAGTGTTACCTGGTTCTACTATTATGCTGCCATGGTAACCTGCCCTGTTTAAGTGTAACCTGTCCCTATACTGTAGACCTGCCTCTATACTGTGACCTGCCCCAAAAAGTTACAGGCATCTATATCGATACTGTAACCTGCATCAAAGTGGTAACCCCTGGCCTCTTTAAAAGACTACTGTAACCGATGTCTGTATTACGTGAAATCCTGCCTCTGACGAGTGTAACCTGCCTTTAAAGCTGTAAGCCTGCTTCTATACACTGTATACCTGCCTCTATACTGTAATTGGGCCATCTAAAAGTGTAAAACCTGTCGGCCTATAACTAACTACAACGCTGTCCCTATAACGCGTAACTGCCTTCTTTATCTGTAACCTGATACTGTAACTAGCCTCTTTACTGTAACTGCCTGGTATACCGTAACGACTGCCTCTGCAAAGTGTAACCTGCCTTTAAAGTGTACATGCTTCTACGTACTGTAAACCGTCGCCTATACCGGTAAACCTGCCTCTTTACTGTAACCTGATACTGTGAACTGCCTCTTTATTAACTGTACCTGTCCTGTATACCGTAACCCTGCTGCTGAAAGTGTTAACCTGCCCCTTTAAAGTGTAACCTGCTTCTATACTGTAACCTGCCTTCTTGATATATAAACTGTAACCTGCCTTAAAGTGTAACCTGTCCCTGATACTACAAAACTGTCCCTATAACCGTAACTGCCTCTTTTTTAACTGTAAAACGCTTGATAAAACTGTTAACCTGCCTCTTAACTGGTAACCTGCCTAGTATACCGTAACTCTGCCCTCTGAAAGTGTAAACCTGCCTTTAAAAGTGTAACCTGCTTCTAAAGTAAACTGTAAACGCTGCCTCTAATACTGTTCCTGCCTCTAAAAGTGTAATCCTGTCGCCTAATACTGAACAAACCTGTCCCTATACCCGTAACCTGCCCTAATTACTGTACCTGCCTTAATTCTGTAACCTGCCCTCTTTCTGTAATTTGGCCTCTAAAAGTGTAACCTGCCTCTATTAAAACTGTTGAAACTGTATAATCTTGCCTGTATACTGTATCTCCTCTAATAGTGTATACGGCTGTTCCTGTAAAGTGTACTAACATGTCCCGCTATAGGTACTGTAAACTCGCCTCTATATCTGTATAGCTGCTACTTAAAATGTAACTGTTCATAATTCTTCGCTCTTGTAATCCTCTAATTTATACCTTTGTATTCTATATAGTAATAATATTTGTTGGTCTGAATGTCGGGGTGTACCCAAATTCCGGGGTTCCCAAACCGAGATTTGTCATTAAATTTTTTTGATATGGCGATATAGATCTGTTATTGGTTTGTTACCGATCGTATTAAGTCTCAATTTATATAAAATATAATCGGTCCCCAAATAAATGGGTTTTTTATATATTATATCTATATAAATGAATATATAATAACGTTTATATAACAAGTCTATTGGTTATAGAAAAATCAGCATAATTAATCCTAATTTCTTATTCCATTCTCAACCATTGTCTCTCTCTCCATCCGCTCATACAGGTTGAGCTTATAATAATTATAATTAATTAAGTTTATTATTATTATTATTTATTTTGGGGAAATTCAAAAGTACAAAATACAAGTTATTCTATATGCATCTAAAGTGTACATAACCAATTCAGAAACCGTGCATCCACTGGACTGCCGGGGTAAAAAAAAAAGAGTTAATTAAATAACTGTAAGTCAATGAGACTATTTGACCAAATCCAGTGGATGCTCACAAACATACGCAGAAGAAGAAAAATAATACGAGCAGAAGCAGAACAGAATAAAGTTACCATACTGAGACACGTTGATGTAATGTGTAAGGTGTTAAACATGATAGTAATAATAACAACGCAATACTTAAGTTACGGGAGTGGGGTTAACAAAAAGAGAGATACAAAACATCCATCACCATTGGTGCAGTGAGTTGCACCCCCGGCCAGAACCGGACAATGACAGATCAATAATTAGAGAAAAATAAATGAAAAAATAACAATGTGGTATTGGAATAAACAGAGAGGGCGAGGGACAAAAAACAAGACCAGTTGGTCGTCCACGGAGATGGACGAGCATCCTGCAATGCCGTATGTGTTCCCTTGTTCTTCCACAACGAATTTTAGTTGGATTTGTAAAAATGAGAAAAAATGTGAAGAAATACCAAATTTCTCCATCCCATGAAGTATAAGTTGCATGAAGTAATCACACTCATTGTAAATCATTTGTAATACAAAATAGTATGTATGTATTAAGTTTTAGTTACATGCCAGCTGACAGAACAAATCCAGATTCCAACCCATAAATTGGTGGAAATAAGGTGACTCAAGCTATAAGCAAGAAGGAAGTATAATCGCTGGTAAGTTCCTACGCCAAGCAAGGTAACATAAAACAACGTGTATGCATCTCCATCATGACTAGTATCTGTTAATACGCGGTTGAATCGCATTCCTGCGCGCCGACAAAAGTAAGCCGTTATTGGGCCAGTGTAAAACATCTGCTAAAATAACTGTATATACAACACAGGCTATATCCCTAGCGATTAGATGTCATTGTCCTTGTCCTTAAGATTGGTTTGTTTTTTTATTTGTCCTTTGCACGTCGAAAAGAACGCATCTAGAATGATATAAATATTTAGCTGAAATCAATCCAGTGTGAAGACTCGATATAAATAAACGACCTCTCCATAGACTTGGGTAAAATATTGCGTTTTGTTAAAATCTGGACGTTTTAAAACTTCATGTCCCTTTTTCATTTGCTCCAGGCAGGCAAATTTTTAAACAAATCCGCGACGTCAAACAGTGCACGGTGCCCGTTTCCAAAATGGTCCCGATCACCGTTAGCCCAGGTCGCGCAGGGGATAGGCCGATTAGACCAATCAGAGCCGCTCCCGCTCTGTCTTGGCTATACGGTGCAACAGTAACGGCGATCGCATTTTTGAAGGGCAAAATTGAAACTCAACAGAAAGAACAACATTCTAGGATAAATGTCGTTATTAGTTTTTCCCGTCAATAAACGACAAATTCATGACGTATGATCTCCGACTTATCAACACAGTCAGCCGCGCCATTTGTAAGTACTAAACTACCGTTTGTGTTGATCAACGAACGGGAAGTAATGGACTTGCAATCCTAACGCCATATCTTTTAAAAGAAAGCTGGCGTTACCAATACCCATGAAAACTAAGTGTGGAAAAGAGTTTCCATTCCAGCGGTACGAGCGCACTAACGCGTGCGCCGCAGGTAAACGTTTTTTTGTCTACCATATATACCTAGTCCGTGTAAGTTACAGACTTTAGCGGGTGGTGCGTTTTTAGGAGCTTCACATACGTAACGTGTACAATCAAAAATGTGGGAATGCGGGACATAAAAAATACATAATGCAAGGTTACATACAAGACAAAATGTGAAACTAAATAATGTATGAAGAGTAGACACAACAGAATTGGCCCCATAAACTTTTGCGAAGGGTACAGTTCCCACTAAACAAACACAATATGAATTTTGATTGAAAACATTTGAGTTGATATAAGAAGTTTCACGATTTAGGTGGCAGAGAATTGTGAAGATCCAAAAACAAATATAATAGAGGAGACATGATAATATATAGCCATCCACTTTGCATTATGTGTACCACCCCCCGCCCTCCAATCCACTTAAATTTAAACACTTTTTGTGGTGCTTCGGCTAAAAATCTGGGTGTATTAACCAGAGACTGATTATTGTGTACTTATAATCTTCAAAAAATGTAAAATTTTTGTGTAAAATTCCAAAAGCTAATCGACAACAACGAAATTTTGAATCTTTGTTTGCAGTGTGTCTTCATTTTACAAAAAAACAATAAATAATCATTGCAGAATTCTCCAATGACGTCAATCATTTGAATTAAAAGGTGTGGCGAATTGATGGTCCTCTCGGCACAACCGGTGCGCCAATAATACCTCAATTGAGGGTTACAAAAGTGGGGCGAGCCGGTGCGCCGTTAAGCCACAGCCAAAGTGTTACAACACTTTGCAAATATGACACTTGAAAATTTCCGGAGGTAACATTTCATATTTAGATTGTAGCTCCGCATGTATTGTAACCAGGAACCAAAGGGCTTTAAATCGTACCTATGTGTCCCTTTATTTTTTAAGGAGGTGGAAATTGCTGTCCCCAGTGGAAGCATCGACTCAGAGGAGGAGAGTGTCAACTTGTCGACATGTGAGAGCGCGTAGCCACGCCCCCTAATTCAAACTAACCCGAGTGGGATCCTAAGCCAAAAGCATACGAGAACACATGAAAAAAGGTACTCACTTAAATTCAATTTCACGTTGCAGTTTAAAATAACCTTTTATTCCAGTAGTGATTTTTGGCAGTCCAATTTCTCCGGTTTCCTCTGGTTATTAAAAACGTACGATGTATGCATGGAAATTGTTAAGGCACCCTTTGTAAACCAAAAAGCACAGCTTATTTTGGGCATGCCTGATGAAACATACAAACAGTCGCAATCATGTTGTGCTTCCTCATTTTACACCACTGTACACCTACTTAAATGATTGCAGTTATTGAATATTGCATGAAAAACTAATTGAAATTGAAATCTGGGTTTAAAAGAAGATCTTTTGTGACGTGTTTGTCAAGGTAATTCACACACCGGGTGAACATTCGCGAGACTTCCTCCGTGACGTTCGTGCCCGTGAAGCTTTTGGTCCTGAAAGGGCGGTCACCGCGGTGAAAATTTAACAAACAAAGTTACCTCGACAATTCGGAGGTAATTCTCCGTGACTTAACCCGAGAAACCTGTTGCCATTGTGAAAGCCGTCCTCGCGAGGATGGTCACGGGTGAATTAATCAGTCCTGTGCTAACCAAGGTACCCGGCGGGGGGGGAGGGGGGGCGGGGGGGGGGGGCGGGGGGGGGGGGGGGGGGGGGGGGGGGGAGGGGGTGGGGGCGGGGGGGGGGGGCGGGGGCGGGGGGGGGGGGGGGGTGGGGGGGGGGGGGGGGGGGGGGGAGGGGCAGTCAACATAATGCTGTACACATGCGTGACAAATCATATTCCCAGGACACACCACCTATAACAAGTTTTCTTCGTGTGTGCAAATAACCCTAAAAACGAGTTTTTTCGCAGTGCTTTCATTTACACATTTTTAGCCTCCAAACATACCCTATAATACCGTTTGACCAATAGTGCTTTTCCAAAAAAGCTTCGAGATAAAATTAACGAGCTATATGCGTTTGAACAGTCCTCTTCAAACACACCCTTTTATTTGAAAATCGGTGTTTTTTTGATGGGGACCCTTGAAGAACGCGTGCAGCGCGGGGGCCGCCGCGTCTAAAAACGAAAAAACACCTTCCCCTTTAAACAGCGTTTTTTGGTCAACATGCTGTACAACATTATCTTGTGAAGCTGGCCCCCCCGGACCAGGTATACCTCCATACACATCCTAACTGAAAGTCTAATACCAGGCCCTTCAGAGCAGCCCAAATTCGCCGGCTTTCCTGAGCACGGCTTCTGCTACTTCCTCACTTTCTGTCTGAAATGTTTACTGCCCGGCGAAAGAAGGAGTATTAAGCACGCCCCGCTCTGAGCCCGCTCGATGAACCACCTCCGATATTTAGAGCCGGCCGAAAGAGAGTAGCTGCTACGCTTCACTCTGTCTGAATGAGTTAAGCCAGGGGCGCTGGCTACTCATTAGCGCAGTGATGCATAGCAAAGTTCACCAACATCCGAGCGACGAAACAAAAAGACATCCGCGCGTGACAATAACACTTCACTGTCCGGTCCTCACAAGTTAGTAGATTGAACTCCACTTTTTGGTTTGTGTGTGAATGGTTAAAGAACGGCGAAAAGGCGTAGCTGGCTACGCGAAATTCTGCTTTCCTGTGGCTATCATGAAGGGGGTCATCGGAAGGGTTTCAGACCGTCAGAGC
>JZLH01S0246104.1:126278-136281 GCA_001188425.1 Eucidaris tribuloides
CAAAAAAAAAATGACTAATATTAACTTCACATTATTGATCAAATGTTTCTAAGTATAAATATAAGGACCTAAAAAAGTGGTCCAAGTTGTAATGTCCGTAATGCTAAAAATGTAATGTCCGTAACGCAACATTTATGGTCCTGTATGGGATGTACTGAATCTGTTTTACCTAATTGTCATCCTACAACTTAAACAGGACCTCAGCACCCATTTCAGAAGAAAATTGGCCTCATTTCATGCTTTAGCTCACACAATTTTTGGCAAATGCGGTGGTACATGTAGGTGAAAAGTCATGTCTAAGAAATGTAATGTCTGTAACGGCAAACATTATGTGTGATAACTACCAAATGATAAATAGAAACTAATTCAAGTTCAAACTGTTAACACGTCAGGGTGACCTGTTTGAGATTACCACAAATAGGTTCAGAATGATAATAATCATTTCTAGAAATAAGCCCTCAAAGTTGCCAAAAAAATTGCTGAATATAATGTCCATAATGCTGGAATTGCCCAGATTGAAAAAATAAGCAAGAAGAGAGAAAAACAAAGGATGAAGTAAAGAAAAAGAGAGGAGAAAGAAAGATATGGGAAAGAGGCAGAAAGAAAGAAAAAAATAAAAGAATAAATAATCAGAAGATTAACAACTAAAAGAAGAAAGAAATAGAACAGGGTAGAGTGAAAAAAAAGACTGCATGAAAGAAATACAAATAGAAATTTACGGAATAAAACAGAAAAAAGAAAGAAAAAGAGTGAAGAAAGTGAGAAAAATGGAAGAAGGATATAAAAATTAAATATAATAGAAAATAACAAGAAAATCAAGAATGAATGAAGAAAACCATTAATTAATGAAAGATATAATATTATTAACAACACTTTATTTTCTTTAACTGATCCGTATTTCAGTAGGTCAGGCAAATGTGCTCATGGGAAAAAATATTCTTAAAATTGTTTCTCAGTCGTTTGTGTAATCTGTAGCTATCATATTGACTCATAGTCATAGGCCTATTTTGCGTTAAACTTTGGGAGGCATTTTACATGTAAGTGACAAATGAAACAAAAAAATATAATTTTTAATGTTCTTCATTAACTGTTAATTTTATTAAAACTTTAAAAATCCTGTTACAGACTGATTGCAATGTGTAAGCAGTAGGCAGTTAATGCTGAGTAACAAAGTTGCATTATCCTCAAAACATGCACAAATTAGTGTTAATTGAAACGCTGGTCTTGGTCTTGGTCTTGGTCTCGGAAAGTGCTGGTCTTGGTCTCGGACGTCTGGTCTTGATCTCGGACCTCTTTTTCTTGGTCTTGATCTTGGTCTCGGGGTGTCTGGTCTTGGTCTTGGTCTTGGTCTCGGCAGGCCTGGTCTTGACTACAACACTGGTACTCAGACATCCTAACTTTTGTGAATGAAATTCCAAATTCTAGTGAAGAGTGATGACTGTGTTTTGGCTACCCTTTTAAAGGCAGGGTGTCTCTTTTGCATGCATAAAATTTGACATTGTGCAAATACACTGGCATATTGATGAAGAAAATTCTATTTAAGAACCTTCAGCAAAGTGTAGTAGCTAGAAATGCAGTTTTAGTAGAATTATAGATTATAGTAAATGACAAATGTCTGACTTGGATTTGATTTTTTGTCTCGAGTGACAAAAATTCTACTAGCCAGTACTAGTCTATGTTTAGACAGTGCATGTAGATCTCTTTTTACATCCATGGACAGTGTCATAGTGCAAGAGATTTGTACTCAACATAGATGACCTTGTATTCCTTTCAGTGCCTGACACATGCCAGCACAACTGTCTGATATTACATAAGTAATGTAATCAGCCTGAGGCTGATATACATGTACAGGCAGTACAGCTGTACGTAAGTGAGATTTGGAAGTTGGAACAGTGTGCCTAGAACATACACTACACAACTATTGTTTGTTTGTCGTTTTTTTTGGTACATCTTTCCAAATCTAGGTAATTTCTGATCTTCAGATTTCACAGACAAGTCCTTTACAAATAGCCCAAGGGCATGAATAATTTCTGCTGTGTTATGGGAGGGTTGCAAAGGAGATTCCCTACCTTTAATCAACTGGTGGTGAAGGGAAGTGACTGCACGGGGCATTTTTACAAACATACATGAGTGCATTGAAGTATGCAATTTTCTAGTAAAAGTAAATGAAACATCACATAAAGTGCACCTCCCTAATCATGTGTTCGAGATAAAATTGTTCACAAAAGGAAAACGTACTGTCATTGGGAGAATTGTCATCAGAAAACATCTCTGGACCATGATTGAAATTCATGATAGAATTTGTTATTACCATCCTGTTTTGCTTTCACATGGATGAAAGAGTAATTGCAAATATGGTTTGGGTACCATATGTGAAAACTTTCTCAATCGTAAGTGTTTTGCTCCAAGCGTTCTTTCCCCTCACCTTTCCTGCTGTTAGATATGCTGGGTCAGTGTCACAGATTGAAAGTTCATCAGAAGAGAGTCAACAAAGAAATAAGATTCTGCAAATGTAAAGTCAATCACAGTAGTATGTTAGTTTCTATTATTCTTAACCAGTCATGAGTCATTGTCCAGAAATGCAAGATTTCATAGACATAGCAACAAAATATTCCAAGTAAATATATCACAAAGGTTTAAAGGCGTGATTGAGTTTTTGCATAACAACACAGTTTTGATAATATCAGCTGTTTTCGAACCATGTATGAACACATGGTAATATGAAAATGATGCTCCTAGTACACAAGAGAGTATTTAAAAATGACAGAATACTTCATTTTAAACAAAACTGTTACACAAGTCATCATGCAGACAACAGAACTTGCTCAGAAATCTATAGATAGGTGAGATTGTGGGACAACAGATTTGTCTCTCACAAGACATGATTCTGATGGCAGTACATGTTTTTTTTAAATGAGTCAACGTTTAACTGCAATATTTTCCAGTAGAATCCTCACCCAAAGTTTACTTGATTCTAGAATAGTTTTACCCCAAGTTGAGGACTACCCCCAATCGTGTCATTTACCTTTAAGGTGACCATGTTTTGTCTTGTTTTGCTTTCCTTTGGCCTTCCTGAACATTTAACATTTTTTTTTGTCACTTCAGCAAGATTTACTTCTTCTGAGGGACCATTGTTTTAACATGAATGTGGACCTACTCAGCATGAAAACAACACCTGCTAAATAGCTCTCCAGTTCCCCACGGCAATTCCAGCGTTACGGACATTACATTCAGAGATTTTTTTTTCAACTTCGGGGGCTTATTTCTAGAAATCATCATCATCTTTCTGAACCTTTTTGTGGTCATCTTACGCGATCCACCCCAAAGTGTTAACAGTTTAAATGTGAATTAGTTTCTATTTATCGTTTGGTAGTTATTACACATAATGCTTGCCGTTATGGACATTACATTTTTTGGACATGACTTTTCACCTACCAATGCATTTGTCAAAAATTTTCTGAGCTTAGGCATGAAGTGAAGCCAATTTTCTTCTGAAATGGGTGCTGAGGAGTCGAGGACCTGTTTAAGTTGTAGGAGGACAATTAGGTACAACAGATTCAGTATGTCCCATACAGGACCATAAATGTTGCGTTACGGACATTACACTTTTAACGTTACGGACATTACACCTGGGACCACTTTTTTAGGTCCTTATATTCATACTTAAAAGCATTTGATAAATAATGTAAAGCTAATATTTGTCATTTTAGGTCCTTTGTTAACTATAAACTACTACAAATTAATTCTGAAGTGCTGTTGAATGTGAAATAATGAGACTCAAAGATTGTGTATTTTTCAAAAAAGATAAGAACATTTTGCAAGAAAATGGGTTTCTTGAAGAAAAGTATGTCTAAATATACTTTAAATGTATTCAAATACCACTCAAATTAAAGAGTTTGATGAGTTCTTTTGTTTGAAACTAAATCTGTCACTGTAGCACTTATATTTTTTGAATTATTACAGATTTCACGATTTTGAGCCAGGTACATTTTTCACGGAATTGCCCCGCAACAGCAATCTTGATATAATGGCTACAGACAGCCCAGAAGAGTCTCTAAAGTTTCATCCTTGACCCATTAAATCGTAAATTGTAGAGATTATCCAGCCCAGGCTGTAGACTGTAGTATACATGTACCTAGGTCAAAAGTTAAAAAAGGTGAATCTAGGGATAACAGTTTTGATGCATATACATGTAGTATTTGATGTACCACAGCAGTGGATCCAGGATTTTCCAAAACAGGGGGCAGGGGGCAAAGCAGATGGACAGTAGTTGGTTGGGAGGAGGGAGGGGAGAAAGTAAAGCAGATGGACAGTAGTTGGTTGGGCAAGTCTGCATAAGTATTTTGAGCTGACAACCAAGGGCCAACAAAAAAGGGATGGGAGCTGTGACCAAGTGACTGACAACCCCCCCCCCCCAACTCCAGCAACCCTGCCACACGTATAAAGGCCTAAATATTACAAGACTAGCTTTCTCGGCGCTTCGCGCCTCGAAAGCTCGGCTGAGAGTTTTGCGCAACAACAACAACAACAACAACTACTCAGAGGCGAATCCAGAAATTCCCGAAAAGGGGGGCTGGCCCCTGTTTGGCTGATAATGATTTTAAAAAACTACCAAAAAGAGGGGCCCGACCCTTGGATCTGCCTCAGGTATCGCTACTACTACTTCTACTACTACTACTACTACTACTACTACTACTACTATTACTACTACTATTACTTCTGGCACTGTCATATTATGTTATGATTATTTCATAATTATGATACCGATTACAATAATTATTATCATTTTTATTATAACTTTTATTTTCATTATTAAAGGATAATTACAAATTACAATAAAACTACTACTTTTACTGCTAAAATTATTACTATAGTATAGTACTACTACTTATACTAATTATATTAGCAGTAGTAGTAGTATTAGTAGTAGTAGTAATAATATTGTGTATTAGTATTGTTATTATTGTTGTTCTTGTTATGATTCTGATTCTGATTCTGATTATCATCATTACTATCATTATTGTTATTACTATTATTACTATTGTTATTGTTGTTGTTGAGTAGTAGTAGTATTGTTGTTGTTATTATTGTTGTTGTTATTGTTATCATTATTATTATCATTACTATATTATCATTGTTATTATTATTGTTATTATTATTATTGTTATTATTATTATTATTATTATTATTTATCTATTATTTATTATTATTGTTATTGTGATTATGATTATGATGATGATGATGATGATTATTATTATTATTATTATTAGTAGTAGTAGTAGTAGTAGTAGTAGTAGTATCATCATCGTAATCATCATTATGTTTATTATTTCTATTGTCGTGTCACCTTTATTCCCTCGGTATTTCTGATGCCCAAAACAACCGTCTTCTGCTCCTAAAGACGTCCTTCTCCTTCAAAGTCCCAAAACAACCCTCCCCTCGGAATTCACCTTCCTCGTATCCCCATCTTTTTATGATTAACTGTACTGGATCAAGTGGATGCTTTTTCGTTCATGTCATTGTGAACAGGCCTCGATATTTGTTTTATGTCATTTATTTACTTTTTCGGGGGGGGGGGGGGTGGGCCTTATGAAATTTTGGGGGTGGTACGACCCGAGTCCCTTCTCCCATGTTTAATGGCAATTTTTTCTGGTGTTAATTAAAAGGACCCCCAGGAATACATACTTCAAAATTCTCTCCCCTTGAACTTATTCAGACTTTATTTGACTAATAACATGCGTGCGCACACAACACACGCGCACACACGTGCACATACAAACACACACACAAACATGCACAAACATACACAACCACACATTCGAGGCTGTATTAATTTACCATATTTCATTCGTAAAAAAGCACCAAACAGATAACAATTTTTACTCGATGTATAATCTGAAACAAATGTACAATTTTAATTCTCAAGTGTCCTTGGGTATCATAAAAAGAAAAGAAAAACCCAGACTGCAGACATAAAGCTTTGATGACCAAAAAATTGCACCATAAACTGACTGTCCAAGGATAAGACCGAAGACATCCGAAACGAATGAAGGTAAGAAGGAGATTTAATTTTTCATTGCAGTTGTGCAGAGTATGATGTTACCACTCAGTTTAAACAATCCTACCGTATTTTGTCTAATCATAGTCGTTTGGGTCTACACTGTATTACAGCTTGGCTTGCTATATAATTTACACACACGTGCAGAGAGCGTCAATGCGTAGATACAGTGGCTGCACGTCGACCCGAACACTGTCAGTGTGTGATAACGATGTATCGAGATACATGTATACGATACATGTATCTCTATGCGATACATGTATCTCTATGAGCCACACCGTGCAGCGGCTCTGGGTTATGTGATGAAGCTAATCAAATGCAACGGAACACAAACGACTCTAAAAACTGTGCTGAGATATCCTCTATCAGTGTTTATATGATATACATAATAATGACTGATCAGTCTGCACAACTACAAAAGGCCTAAATTTCTCTCTTACCTTTGATCATTTCGGGTCTTGCCCACTGTGGGGATATCAGTTTTCTTGCCTAGCGCCATAACCATGCACGCATACATATGCAGCAAGAGTTTTTCAGCGAGCGAGCGAGCTGATGAGCTGCTTGCTATCGGAATTATTGACACACGTCACAGCGTTGAACTGATTTGATTGGCTAAGACCCAAGGGTGTAACTCGTAGGGGAAAATCCTTACCAAATCCTTACCGAATAGGATTGTAAGCCAACCGTAGGAAGTAGGGAAAAATTGGGCTATTGGGCATAAGGGGAAAAGTAGTGTCCTGGGGAAAACACGCATGCAGCGTAGGGGGAAAATTAAAATGCGGCGTAGGGTAAAATTAAAATGACCAAAGTGTGACAGGTTTGCATGACCAAAGCGGACGTCCCGATTATGTAGAAGATGTTTCATTGCATGCTTCATGGAGAGATTTACTATATGGAGTATGAAATTTACTAGGACCTCACAGAAATGTGGAATAACACATAATTCATAATTGGGACTAGTCTGCCTTCCAGACATTTAAATGAACCCATCCTGATGGGGAAAGTAAGATTAATATAGCTCACCTGTGAGCCAACGGCTCAAGTGAGCTATTGTGATCCCTTCTTTTACCCAGTGCATCTTGCGTAGAGCAAAAACTGTTCACATTTACTTGTACATACACCTAGGCCTTATCTTCTTTAAAGTGCATGATTGAATTTAGACCAAACTTGACAGGAATGATGGTACACATGGCTTTGTTGGGGACCCAGGGGAAGAATCTCATGTTATAATGTGAATCAAATAAAATTTCTGTGTAAAATCATGGACAATAAGGATGAATCTGTATCTGAATCAAAATTTGTTTTCCCTGTTCACCATCCCTCTCCTCCTCCTTGGGTTTTCAGCCCCAAATTAAATTCAGTTCTAGAGCATCACAATTTCAGAAGCTACAGAAAATTTTTATATTTTCAGTTCCAGAGACCCCCAAATTGGCCATCCCTGGTACCAATGCATCCCTACATGGCCGCTCCAGAGCATCATACATTCGTTTCACTACTGCCGGCCGCGGCCATGCGTCCGAAGACATAGCATTTTGAGGTCTTCAAACGCGTCTTTATAGCTTTAGTCCGCTGAGACCCTCATTTTGCCTCAGGCCAGTTCAGAGACAAACCAACCCCCCCCGCCGCCGATTTTCTATCGGTGTGGCACACAAGTATCACATTGGTAAGTCGAGTGCCCCGCCCCCGACCCCCCCCCCCCCCCATTGTAATGTTTTTTCCACACTACTCAGTACAGCATAACGTACTGTGTAAATAAATGCTAAATGAAAACATTTGGTGGATATATGAATCATATTTCACCTAGTAATTTAGAATTATTTGAAAACATTCCCACGAAATTTATACCCTCCAATAAGACCCCATACTTATCCAATAATAACCCTGTACTGACTCTCCAAACTTTTCTGAGGGTGGACCTCCCGGGAATATGATAATAATGTCATGTTTTTCGGATCTGCGACAATCTGGTCATAAGCCCTCGGGCTCTTGGTCTTCCTGCAGAGGGTAGTTTCAGTTTTAATCAAGGTACGTGCCTGCGATAGAAAACAACTACATCATGGGTGACATTCATATTTAACAAGACGGAGAGGATAAAGTTGATGTATTCTGAAAGGCCTAAGGAAATAATGATTTGGGGGGTTTCAAAGGAAATGTGAATTATGAGATAAAGCTGTCTTTTAGCTTGAAAATAGCAATGATGTTGAAGATGATAATAATATTATTAATAATAATAATAGTAATAATATTAATAATAATAATATTAATATTAATAATAATGATAATAACAATGACAACAACAATAATAATAGTAATAGTAGTAATAATAACAAGATCAACAACAACTACAACAAGCTATAATCTGAAATTCCTGTTTATACCAAACAAAATATTACTGACGGGGTTACCCTGGATTTAAAAAGGCTCAATGAATAAATAAATTCAAAACCATGAACTGCTGAGATTTCATACCCACAATAATATTTCCAGTTTAACAAATCTGAGTTTCTTGAATCTTTATGCTAATGTTAGTGTGTCTGATAAGATAAAAAAATGAGTTCCTGAACCCCTCATGTGCCAATAATTTTCTGTAAGGTACCAGTACATGTTTTGCTAGTGATAGCATTTAGGAGCCTAACTGTGTAAAGTTGTGTATTCTAGGGTGTTTACTTGTCCATTCAAACACTATCATCTAGGTCATAATCACAGTTTTGACAATTTTTCAAATGGGGCTTATACAATACCAATGCCTTTAAGCATATAGGAAATAACCAAAATACTACAGCATGAGTATCAAATGAAGTTTTCTCATCCAAAATGTCCACTGACAGGTCCAGACATTGAAACAGCTGCCGCAGGCTTCTAATATTTCTAACAGCTTGATGGCGGTAAATGCCAAAATGATTTTGCCTTAATGAGTTCTGAATCTGGGAAATACTGACTGAAACAAAATATCGACACAATACTCCATGAACGTGTTTCTAGCAGGAGGTAATGCTTATGCTTTGAATAATGTGGGACATGTTGATAGGCGGGCTGTTCCCCAGTATATTAAAGGTATTGGCTAACATTTACCACAGTTAAAAAATCTTAGCAGCATGATTCCCCATGCTACCATTGATAAGGTCTAAAAATGACGACCTGAAAAAATTGTATTTCAAAATGATTATTTAGTGCTTTAAAAAAGTGAAAATCGTAAGTTGATCGGATTCACCTGCCCATTTTCTCCCATAGACTTACTGTGTGTAAACCTACGCTATTTAAACTCGCCCCGAGTTTTAATTGTTTATTCATGCATAACTTGCCATTGGCAGTGTAACTTTCCAAACTGTTTATTCTAGGGTGTTTATTGTTCATATGAACACTACTATGTAGTACAGATATCAAAATTTGACAATTTTTTAAATTCAAGCTCCACCATGTTAGCCTATCACTTTAATTATGAGGATAATAATAAAAAATGATGTTGATAATAATAATAATGATAATAATAATTACAACATTAAAAGCCACCATAGGGCGAATCCACACAATAGGGTTTATTCCGTCACAATTGGGAGGAGAGAGTTGAGGCCAACAAAGTGTGCATTAAGGGGAATCGAAAGATAGGCCAAGAACAAAAGAATTTGCCCTTAGTTAGCAATTAGAGTTATAATAATAATAAGAATAATAGTAATAGTAATAATAATAACAATGATGATAATAATGATACTAATAAAAGTAATAAAATATAATTATGATAATAGTAATAAGTAATAATATCCATAATTATTGTGATTATTATAATAATTATGATTATCATTGTAATAATGATAATAGTAATAATAATAATAATAATAATAATAATAATAGTAATAATAATAATAATAATAATAATAATAATAATAATAATAATAATAATAATAATAATAATAATAATAATAATAATAATAATAATAATAATAATAA
>JZLH01S0246104.1:142980-160480 GCA_001188425.1 Eucidaris tribuloides
ATCTTACCATAAAAGGCATTCTCAAAAATACAAGAAACAGAAGTAGAGAAAAACAGCAAAATATCAGAAACCGGTTGAACATTCATTAAACAAACATGCTAGAATAATCAATTCAAAGGCATTGTGTGTCTCCTGCAATCGTGAGAGCAAACATTGTCATTCGAAATATACTCTCCAAGCTGGAAAAAATTCTAAGTTCACGTAACTTCACGAACATGACTTCAGGTCAGGTGACTTGAAGTGTTCTGACTTGCAGTCAACTCTCGGGTGTGCAATTCCATTGCTACATATATATATATCATAATAGCAATATGCCATTTTATCATTTTTAACAATTTTCAGTAGACTTTGTGTTGTTAACTGATGTTAATTAAAGCCCAAGTATAATTTTAGTAAATGGTAAAATGGAATTCTTGGCAATTATGTGTTTTTAGATAGACCTGTATGATCTATCAATGTCCTGAAATTTACTTGCTCTAAAACTCTCCCATTTCTGAGAAATGACTCAAAATGTAAAATGTCCCGGGGGGGGGGGGGAACCCTTACATTTCGCTGCTATGTGTTCTCCGATAGTTCATAACAAATTGTCTCTCTAAGCAATTTACAGTCAATTTGATATTGTTTTGATGTCTGGGGTAATAGAATACTTTGTGAACGATTTAAGAAAAAGTTGTCCGATCAACCAAAACTATACCATTTGTGCAAGACTGATGTAAAATTTATCTGATGAACCAAAACTGAAGGCTACTTGAATTTTTTTTTGCCTTTTGCCGAGCATATTATTTTTCATCTTTCCCTGACTGCCTTTGAAAAGATCATGTTTGAAATGTGAATTTTGGTATCCCAACACGTCTGCGAATGCATGCAGTGTTGGGATGTCGGTTCACACTCTCCACAAATAAGCAGCTAACAATTTTATGATCTCAAGGCATGACAGGAATTTTGAGGTACAATGTATTGATGTCATTCCCCTGATAACATTGAAGGACTTCAGCAAACTTAGGCAGTAGTCTCGGTTCCAGACCATGTGACTTTTTCAACCCCCAGAGTACAGCACAGTCACTTTTCAACTTATTCTTCCACACTCTGCCTATGCTTTGCCTTAGGGTCCATGGTTAAACCTCACAACAGACCACACTAGTCTTAGTTCAAGGCAGCTAATTGATGACAGTAATCTTTTTAGTATGTAGGATAAGATCTAATATGTCTGGAAGCCAGACTAACTACACAGGTGACTCACCAGAAGTCTTTGTAATAGCGTTTTGACACAGCAGCAAAGTCGTGACCTCTGTCAGTGCTGATTTACTTTCAGTGGGTCTTGCCATGCCTTGAATCAAGGTACTAAAATACAATTCAATTTTCTATTTGAAATAAATGGATGAAAACAAAACAGAATCCTTATTTTTATTCAGTTTTTGAATAGGATAATGGCTGGAATCCTGAGTTTCCATACAAATTGAAGCTTTGATGTTGGATATCAGTACAATTTTTGCTTTTCGATAGTCTATTTGCTGGTTTCATAAGGGATATTAAAGAGAATACACAGTACTGGTTGATGATGGAAAATCTTTCATCAAAATTTCACATTTCCATATTTTCCAGCTGAGAGTAAATTACATTTGCATTATAATGTGGGACTACTTCACTTCATATGCAATAAAAAGTTGAGGAATTGGCAGTTTGAGTACGCGACGGAGTAGGCTCCGTTGCTGCAGTGTGTATGGCAACAATTAACATAGTCCCATATATAGATTTCTGTGTTAGTACTTTGTCAGCAGTGGGGATTTGTGTAACAGATATGTCCAAAACGAAGTGTTCTGTTGTTTTCAACTACTCTCTCCTGTACTATATGACATTTTTAGAATACCATCTGTTCACAGAGAGTTTGAAAGCAGTTGATATTAAATGTTGTTGTTCTGCAAGTTAATCAACCAGTACTGTGTATTCTCTTTAAAGCATCCCATATCAAAAAGAATACATCCGATAGCTATCAGATAGTCATCGTGTTATCGGATAGCAATTTGACAGTTGTTTGGTAGCTATCAGCAATCATCAGCTACCGGATGTCTTCTGATAGTTTCTTGCCCAGTTTATCAGCAAGACATCGGCTAGCCGATGGCCACATGATAACTATTAGAAGCACATCAGCAAAACTCAGTTTTTGAAACACCATCTCACTCACCACATCAGGAAGACATCAGCTAGCGATGTCTTCCTGATGGCTAAGCAGTAGGTATCAGGATGACATCAGTAACTTAGTTTCTAAAAAATAGTTATCGGGAAGCCATCAGGTATTTTGTCAGTTACAAAATTGGCGGGAAATTCAGTTCTATACAAATGGAAATGGACAAGCCTCCTACAGCTGAAGATTACAGTGGTGCAATTCTCTACAATTCTGGACTAAACTAACATCTTATGGAGTTATAGCAAGTTAGGAACTGATCCTTTGTGTCAAGTACAGTAAGTGATCGAATTTGTCTTGATGTAATTTCATTTTACATCATAAAATGTAACATCAAAGGTTGATGCTAGATCATGCACTAGTGCATGATCATTCATTGTAGTCCCATGCCTTGAGTTTTGTGTAGCTATAGTCATACCAGTGGAGTGTTCAATTTGCAGCTTACCGGTAATTGGTCTTGCATGGACTTATGTATTGGAGTTGATGTGTATGTGTGGCCTCATATGCATATTTAGAAGGTGTTACTTGGATCCAGTAAAAGAAAACTGGGGAATAGAATTAATTTGCCCTTTTTAAAAACAAAATGAGTGAAAAATATGATGTCATTCAGAAAATATTACAGATATGGGCAAATCCAGCATTATACAGTCATAACATTCAGCAATTTTTATTGGCAACTTTGGGGGCTTATCCCCTGAAATCATCACTATAGTTCTGAACCCATTTGTGCAACAGGTCACACTGAAATGCAACAGTTTGAATTTGAATTAGGTTTCTTCTTATCATTTGGTAGTTATATATCACACATAACGTTTGCCGTTACATGTTTGTGCACCCATTGTGCCAGCGGATGGCTTGCCAATGGTATTTAATTTGCATGTGAAATTGCCATCCGATGGCATCATCCGATAGCCATCTGCAGTACACACTAAGCCATTGGGAAATGTAACCATCAGCAGGCCATCAGCTAGCAGATGGCTTCCGGATGGTACCTAATTTGCATGTGAAATTGCCATCCGATAGTTATCGGATGGCATCATCCGGTAGCCATCCGATGGCATCATCTGATAGCCATCCGATGGCATCATCCGATAGCCATCGGATGGCCAGCCGATAGCCATCTGCAGTACACACTAAGCCATTGAGAAATGTACCCATCAGCAGGCCATCAGCTAATGGATGGCTTGCGGATGGTATCTAATTTGCATGTGAAATTGCCATCCGATAGTTATCGGATGGCATAGTATCCGATAGCTATCGGATGGCCAGCCGATAGCCATCCGCAGTGCATAGTTTTTTTGCTATGGGATGCCCTCAAAATCAAAATTTTGGTCCATGATAAAATAAACAGAGTGATACCACCTTTGTACACATGGATGGGTATCAAACAACCACTGTACCAGATTAAAAATAAAAAATAGAAAAAGATAAATCACACCAATACCTAAATTTCAATATATGAGATACTTTTTGTATTGTGATTTCAGAATTTTGGCTGTTATCCTATTCACAAATCAATTAAAAAAACAGATATCTTGTTTGTTTTTCAATTTGATTTCAAATAGAAAATCAAATAATGCTTTAAATTTGTGCCTTGATATCCAAACATTCCTTTTCAGAATTTTATCTTTGAATAATGTGCGTTCAATGACTACCCAAGTCTTATCATCGAGGATTTAGCTATGTGTGACCAAACTTGTTAAGAGGGCAAATTTTTTATCAAAAACTATAAATTACATTTATTTATGCAAATTTATTCAAATCAATGGCACATGACAATGTTTTTTCTCCGTGGGGGGGGGGGGGGGCAAAATTCCTGTAGAAATTCAAGTTTACCTCCTGATAAATTACTTTTTCATTTTCTTCCCAAAACACAGCTTAATTGTAAAATACAGTGTTGAAACTGACACTGACTTATGGGAACCAGATAGTTGTTTCAGAAAACATTGCTAATCTGATCCACATGGCCTATAGGTTCAGGGGATTTCCTACTGCCCTAATTTCCTGCGTGTCAACTACATTTTGTTTTTATTAATAAGAAAAGTTGTGTATTATTACCAGACTTGCAAGCAGTTCTCACTAGTTCATCCTTCACATAGAAGCTGTGCTCTAACATGTACTTTTTCCTTCTGTAACCTTTCAATTTCCTTGTATTTCCTGCTTTTTCCTACTTTTGCCTCTCAAATATATAAATAAAAACATGTGCAAGGGTTTAAAGATAGTGAATCTCATTTGCAGCCCTCTAGAAATACAGCAAAACATCACTCATACCCTCAGGCTATTATGAATGACATGTCTGTAAAGTCTGGAGATTAGTAATTATACTGAGAATTTGAAAAATGCACCAAAAATTAACATCAGTTAAAGGCATTGTATAACTTTGTTTCCAGGTAAAAAAAAAATCTGAGTTACATGATTCCCCATGTATTTCAAAATGATTATTTAGTGCTTTAAAAAAGTGAAAATCGTAAGTTGACCGATACACCTGCCCATTTCCTTCCATAGACTTACTGTGTGTAGATCTAGGCTATTTTGTACTCGACCCGAGTACTAATTGTTTATTCATTCATATCTTGCCAGTGGCAGCATAAATTTCCAAACTTATGTATTCTAGGCGGGTACTTATTTGTCCATTCAAACACTACTATGTAGTTCAAATAGCAAAGTTGACAATTTTTTTTAATTTGAAGCTCCACAATGTTAGCCAGTGTCTTTAAACTTATTCGTGGATCACGAATTCCACAAAAACATGTTTCGTTTTAGTACATCAGAAACTACTGGCATGATTGCAACACAACACAGCCAATGTAATTGTGTTTTCAATCTGAGTATTGTACGCTTCACAAAGATTTCTGAAGAAGTGTTTTATTTTCTGAGAGGATGGATGGAATTATTCTTCATCAAAATTGACTGAAAATTCTTATTTTGATTGTCGATGAGATTAAAGAAATTTCTCATTTGAAAATAAATCACTAATTATCTTTTTGTCCTTTTATTTTCTTTATGGTATCAATAGGTATGGTTCTACCCCGCCATTATATATCAACATAATCCGTGACCCGTTAAACAGAGCCATCTCTCAATACTATTACTCGCGATTTGGTGATGAAAGGGAGGCAACAAAGAAGCGACATTTAAGCCACACAGATTTCTATATGGTGAGTTATCAAACTTTCCTGTTGTTCGTGTATTTCAATTTTAATGCATTGCTTTTTTTAATTTACTGCAAGGATGGATAGAATTATTCCTCATCAAAATTCCCTGAGTGTTGTAAGCTTCACAAAGATTTCTGAAGAAGTTTTTTTTTTAATTTACTGCAAGGATGGATAGAATTTTCTTAAAATTGACTGGAAATTCTTATTTTGATTGTCGATGAGATTAAAGAAATTTTTCATTTTCAAAAAGCTTCTTTCCTAGTAAGTAATTCCCACTCTGCTGCATTCCAATTTCCAAGTGGAATTGAATTAACTCTTAAATAGTTGGAGACTAAGTATGAGATATCTCAGGCTGGGTCTGTGGAGAATGCCCTTTATATTGAAATCAAATTGTCTCCAACAGGTTAACATATCACTGATGCAATTTTGGGCCACAAATAATCAGAGTTTACCCACTAAATATGATCGAACAATATAAAAATTAGGACAGAAATACATTTTGTTGTTGTTGTTTTATGTAGCAGATGGACAGCCCTTACTAAATATTTTGTAAAACTGGTAGGTAATTTGATATTTCCTATAAATTTAAGATTTTATCACAGAGTTTTGTTTGAAATTGCAAAATCATGCACATTTTCTACATGAACTAGTGGCATTTATTGTTTTGGAATATATTACATCACAAATTCATTCTAACTTAACCCATTGGAGACGATTGGATTTTAATGTAACACACATTCTCCATAGACATCAACACGAATAGTCTCCAAAGGGGTAAGAAATCTTAACAATATTAAAGTGAAAATTACATTGTTAGAAAGGGTAGACTTTTATCTGAAAAATTTTGCTCTAACATACATGTGGAAAAAGTTACAGCTGTTCAAAGTTGACACTGCACTCCAAAAATTTCTCAATGTGGCATTGTTTTAAAAGGCTTGATACATAATTGGGGGCAGTCCTCTACTTGGGCTGAAACTATTGTAGAATTTAGGAAACTGTGCAAGGGTTCTACTGTGAAAATCTTGTGGGTCAAACATTGACACATTCTAAAGGAACTTCTGTCAATATGCCTTAATTGTGGCAGGTAAATCTGTTGTGTAACTTTCTATGAGATTTATTTCTGTCGGGGGGCTCAAGAGAAATGAAATATTGGTATGTTCATGCTTGATTCTCCTGAAGTAAACAAATTAAAGACTTGTCCTAGCAGCTGGGAGATCCACTTTAGCTGGTATATAGTTGTTATATGGTTCTTGAGGCATTTTCAAGTGCTTTAAAGTAGTTTCAAGTAGTTTTGATTAATCAGACAACTTTTTTTTTCAATCTTTCACAGAGTATTCTGTTGTCACCCTACACATCAAAAAGCAACATCAAACCCACTAAAAATTGTGTATAGTGACAAATTACATGTATGATGTTCAAGTTAAAAGAGAGCATCTAGTGGTATGTACATTACCTATGGGGAATATTACATTTTGATTAATTACTAAGTGTTTCAGAGCAAGGGCATTGATAGATCATATGGGTATATCTAAAGAAATATAATTGCAAAGAATTTCAGTTTTTACCATTTATCAAAACTATATCTTGGCTTTAACCTTTGAGATTTAAATTATTATTCTGTCTGACCTTGACCCTTTGAGTGGAGCAGTTCTCATTTCATATTGATCACAACTGATCTCCTATTATTCTTTTCTTTTGTTTTTCCTGTTATTACAATTCTAAGAGCTATGAGGACTGTGTGAAGTTGCAAAAAGACGAGTGTGTCGGGAAAAGGGCCTTCTACATCATACCCTATTTCTGTGGACAGTCAGAAAGATGCAAGTAAGTATGCAGGCATTCAACTGGTCCTACTTTTCCTACTTTTTCCTACTTTTTTGTGAAGATCCTAATGTTTTTATTTTTCCCCTAAAAAATCCTTAGTTTCCTAATTTTTGTCAAAAAACCCCAACCTTGGCGATAGGTTAAATATTTGTTTGGAGTTGAATAGTCTCTACAGGTTGTTGCTGAGAGTACTGTAACTACCATCATCACCTGTTTGTGAAGGAAGATTTGTTTCTGCGGATTTCCACTTTTCGCCCATCTTAGAATGTTTTTTCTACGTATTCCACATGTTTCTAATTTCTTCTGGGCTACTACTCCAAACACTACTTATAAATATCCTACTTTCCTCCTACTTTGGTAGATTGAATGCAACTTTTCTCCTACTGTTTGGAGAGTTTTACTCCTAATTTTCTCCTAGTCTTTCAATCAAGCAGAGTTAAAAGCCTAAAATATGAAAAGAAGCATTTTGAATTTTAGTACTGCCAATACGGCATTCAGCAGTAGAGTGTATATTTGTCCAGGACAAGTTTAGACAAACAAATACCTGATCCCCCTCCCCCCCCCCCTTTATGCTATCATGGGTTGAGAACTGAAAAAGTCCTGTTAAACTGATATGTTTACAATTTGTGGTGAACTCACCCTGCAAATTCCAATGCTATCTGTACAGGTCACATAAAATCATAATGCAGAAAACTCAGGTAAACACATAAAGTTTTTAATGAGAAATATACACATAAAGTTGTTAATGAAAAAGTCAGGTACTTTTGAAAAAATTGTTTAATCATTACAAATGGATAACATTGTGTTCCATTCAAACAACCCTCCAGTTTTTGTACACAAAGTGATTTTAAATTCTTAATTTTTACTGAAGAAACAGTTTCTGCATCTCTGTATTCTATACGAGTATGTGCAGACTAATGCTTTTTTAGTTCAGTGAGCGATGTTACGTCGCATTCTGTTTGAATTTTATCAGCATTTATTTTCATGAAACCGGACTTTTCAGCGCCAAGGATTTTGTGAAGGGTGAAATGTGAATCCTGACAATTTGAATGATTTTAGCTCACTTGATCAATAAGTTCATTTTGAGTTGTGCAAATCATGAACAGAACCTTTAAAGTGTACCAATACCCTGGATAATTGGTTTGCTATATGTAGGATATATTTGTGACATGCCCTCTGCAAAATATTAGAAGTTGTGATCACTCTGATTTTTGCTTATTGGGGTTTGAATGTAAATTTCAAACTGTAAGTGAGAACAAAAACGACTTGCAATAGACTAGTCAATCAACCGATTCTATCAATTGATCAATCGCACTTTCGATAATTTGTACGTCTGGATCATTAACACACAAACCCAGTGTATCGATCATTATCGATACCTAACTTTGATAATTAAGCAAAAACATATGCATATATCCAGAAAGAAGGAGCTTAAGGAGCAGAACTTGAACGCAGAGCACAGGTGCCGGAGTATGGTACACATTATGATCTGATTTATCAAAATATGGATTACTTCGTAGGCAAAGACAAGTGAATGCGGTTACTTGTAGTGTATTCTAGTAGTACACAAATTAGATTTTTAGGGTATTAGCACACTTCAACTCCTTTTCTCTCCCTGTTCCTCAAACCTCAGACTTCCATCCGATTGGGCCCTCCAGCGAGCAATCAAGAATGTCAAGAAACATTTCCTGACCGTCGGAGTCTTGGAGGAACTGGAGGACTCCTTACAAGTCATGGAGAAACTCCTGCCAAGAATGTTTAAAGGAGCATTAGATGCATACCTTTGGCCAGGTAAGTCACAGAATTTATTACAGGCATCATTTCGTCGCGTCAGCGCAAGAACGCCCTTAGACGCCCTTTATTCATAAACCCGTCAGTGCAGAAAGGCCTTTTTGGAACATGCGCGTCAGTGCAGAAAGGCCGTTATGGAACACGCGCGTCCGTGCAGAAAGGCCCTTACAGGAACATGTGCGCGTGTATACTAATGGCATTTCTGTGGTCATGCGCGTGTTCCATTAGGGCCTTTGCGCAATGACGCGTACGTTCCATAAGGGCCCGGTAAGGGCCTTTCTGCACTGACTGGTTTATGAACAAAGGGCGTCTAAGGGCGTTCTTGCGCTGACGCGACGATTTAATCCCTTTGAGACTAAGAATGAGATTACCTCTGCCAACGAAGTTGGAGGATGTATTTCAATCATGCCATTTTGTCTGTTTGTATGATTGTTAAAGTGATAGGCTAACATTGTGGAGTTTCAATTTAAAAAATTGTCAAACTTTGATATCTGAGCTACATAGTAGTGTTCAAATGGACAAATAAACACACTAGAATACAAAAGTTTGGAAAGTTACACTGCCAATGGCAGGTTATACATGAATAAACAATAAAACTCGGGGCGAGTTTTATTAACCTAGATGTACATACAGTAAGTCTATGGGAGGAAATGGGCAAGTGAATCTGGTCAACTTACGATTTTCACTTTTTTAAAGCACTAAATAATCATTTTGAAATACAATTTTTTTCAGGGCTTCATTTTTAGACCTCATCAAAGACACTGGTAGCATGCGGAATCATGTAGCTCAGATTTTTTTAACTGTGGTAAATGTTAGCCAATACCTTTAACAGTGTCATAGGCACAGTTTTACATCTGGCCCCATGAAATTTTTACGCGTTTCAAAAAGGAAACATGCTAGATCAAGTTCAGTTTTCAAGGTCACTGTCAAGCAAAACATGCAAAAACACATTATTTAGTGATCTATCATAGTGTTCCAATATTGACTCCGTGTTTCATCTTGGCCTTGATTGTGGCCAGAAAATAAGTAGCTAGATGAGACTGTGAACTAGATCAGATACTCGGGATCAGAAATTATGCTTTCATACAAAATGTGAAAAAAGAAACGAGTAAGGCGGATTCATTGCTGGGGACACCTGTCTTCTATTTTGCTTACTGCGTCTTGTAACTATACAACAGTCAAAAATAGTATTCAAGTACAGTGTTTTCATAATGATAGATCATAATGTACCCATATTATATAGCGATATGTTCGTCAGGGAGGCACAATGGTTTAGTAGCACAACACTATATAAATGTATGGGGTTTTTGCATAAGGATGAATCATGAAAAGGTGAATGGTGGTAAGGAACAGCAACTTAGTCAACATTTTCAAACATTATTTTTAAGGTTATTGGTGATGGGGGAGAGAAGTGTTAACTTGAGCTTGAGGTACTTGACACTATCTGAGCACAGCTGTAGTATTGAAATCAAATTGTCTCCAACAGGTTAACAATTTTTTCAGTTAAAAAAAAAATCTGAGCAACATATGGTCTAAAAAATCAAATCCTGGAAAAAATGTTGTGCTTCAAATTTAAAACGATGCTTTAAACGAGAGAAAAAATCAACCAGTTTACCTCACATTTTTTATTGGGTGTCTCTTTGGACATGCTAAGGAAAATGTGTCATCAATTGAGTAAACTCTCATTGAACAGTTCACTTTTTGAAAAGTCTGTGATATTATTGAACCGTCACGGGGAGTTGAGGGTGCTACAGCATCCCCAACTTTTTTGTAAGGGGCACAGTATCCATTAAAAAAAAATATAGATGTGAGGGTTGTTGCATTGGCCCCTTAGAGTGAAGGGGGGAGGGGGGACTACAGCACCCACTTCTCATGGCCCTGGAATTATGATTTGTTTCCCATCTTTTGTTAATATTTTCTTGCAGAAGGAGAAAACAGTACCACTACTAGTACCACTCACAAAGCATCGATTGGTGTCACCAACTACAAGAAGAAGCCTTCTGAGGAGACGGCACATTACATGAGGACCAAAGTCATGTGGCATGAATACATCTTTTACAACTGGGTCAAATCCAGGCTACATTCACAGATGGAGCAGCTTGATATAAAACCTTATCATGCAGGGCACAGTTGAGGGTGGGTTTTCTGCCAAATTTCATACATTTTTAAAAATTTATTTTGACTAAGAAACAAGTGCTTAATATTTCAGGAAATGAAAAAGTGTCCGTAATTATGTATAATGTGTCCCAGTGATACTGGTGCTGTCATGTCTCTCTTGTTTCTTATGATTTATGTATTTTTTACCAGTCCTTTGTTAAGATGCTAGTATCTAGTTGTCGGAAGCCAATTAAAGGGGAGCTCCAAATTTTTTCCATATTTTATCTATGCAAAGTTTTTTGCAATAACATCTATCACAATTTGTTTTCACTGGCTACTGGAATTTAAAATTGTCTTTAATTCTAACTCAGTGTGTAGTACCAAAATTCGGTTGAAGTCTGAATACTTGTTTTATGATTGGGTCGGTGTCTAGTTGTCGGAAGCCAATTTAATAGAGAGCTGAGTCCAGACCTTTTCAATATTCGTCTTTGCAAAGTCATTGCAATAAAATCTGACTATCACAATTTGTTTTCATTTGTTACGATAATTTTTAATTTCGCGCTCGTGTGGGGCGACATTGTGAAGTCTGAATACTTGTTTTATGAATGGGTCCAGTGCATGCTCCAGCACATTCACAGATGGAGCAGCTTAGTAGAAAACCTCATCATGCAGGGCACAGTTGAGGGTGGGTTTTCTGCCACATTTTGTACATTTTTATATATCTTGACAAATAAACGGTGCTTAATATTTCAGAAAGTGAAAAAGTGTCCTTAATTATGACTGTCCAGTGATACTAGTACTGTTATGTCTTTTTGTTTTTTGTGATTTATGTATTTTTTACTTGTCCTTTGTTAAAGTGCTCCAGTGATATCTAGATGTCGGAAGCCAAGTAAAGGGGAGCTCCATACCTTTTCTATATTTTATCCATGCAAAGTTTACGCAATAACATCTATTACAATTTTTTACTGGCTACTGGAAGTTAAAATAATCTTTACTTCTAGCTCAGTGTGTAGAACTAGAATTGTGAAGTATGAATACCTGTTTTATGAGTAGGTCCTGTGCAGGCTACATTCACAGATGGAGCAGCTGGGTATATAACCATATCATGCAGGATACAGTTGAGGGTGGGGTTTCTGCCAAATTTCTTACATTTTTATTTATCTTAACAAATAATAGGTGCTTAATATTTCAGGAAGTGAAAAGGTGTTTTTAATTATGTATAACGTGTCCAGTGAATACTGGTGCTGTTATGCTTGTTCTGATTTATGTATTTTTTTTGGTCCTTTGGTAAGATGTTCGTCGGTGTCTAGTTGTCAGAAGCCAATTAAAGGAGAGCTCCAGACCCTTTCTATGTTTTGTCTCTGCAAAATCATTGAAATAACATCTATCACAAATTGTATTTACTGGCTACTGGAAGTTAAAATAATCTTTTATTATGGCTCAATGTGTCGAGACCAAAATCATGAAGTATAAATACTTGTTTAATGACTGGGTCCAGTGAATGCTACATTCACAGATGCAATAGCTTATAAACCTTCTCATGCGGGGCACAGTTGGTGATGGGCTTTCTGCCAGATTTCATACATTTCTATTTATCTTGACAAATAAAAGGTGCTGAATATTTCAGGAAAGTGTAAAAGCAACTTTATGTACAATGTTTCCAGTGAATTATGGTGCTGTTATATCTCATTGTATTTTGTGATTTATGTATTTTTTACTTGTCCTTTGTTAAGATGCTCCATTGGTAGCTAGTTGTCGGAAGCCAATTAAAATTGATCTCCGGTGTTTTTTTTAATAATTGGTCTATGCAAAGTTTTTGACAAATAAAAGGTGCTTAATATTTCAGGAAAGTGAAAAAGCAAAGTTAATTATGTATAATGTTTCCAGTGAATACTGGTGCTGTTATGTCTCATTGTATTTTGTGATTTATGTAGTTTTTACTTGTGTTTTGTTAACGTACTTCATCAGAAAATGCTGTGATGTTCAGATTTTGTTGTTTAGTTATCTATTCATTCAATTTCTATCATAGTCAAGCTTTAATTCAGCCTGATAAATGAAAGCTTGTTTCTCCTCAAGTGAACAAGTTACAAGCAAAATCCTGCCAGTCTGAATGTACAATCAAATTAGTGTACATATATGAATTGGTTCTTGAGAAATTTGTGACATTTCCTAATGATGTCAGTGTCCTTTAAATGATATAGTTGTGCAAATATCTTCCATTATAAGTTTAGTCCTTGAACAAATGTCTCTCTTATACTATGTTTTCCAAAGTTGTCTTGCCAATTGTGTAGCAGTCATAGTCGAGTCCAGACTCGAGTCCAATATGTAGTACATGTACACATACTTGGCGTCAAGTTCTAATGTAAAACGAATGGCAAGGTTTTATACATGTACAGTGCATCCCAGAAAAAAACAGAATCTTAAAAAAAAGGCTTATGATGCAGAAGCAATGGGGCGTATTATTGAAAAAACATGTTCAAAATAACATTGACTTATGCTTTCTCAAATAAAACATTAAGCAAACCTATTTATTCATGTATCTCTGAATACAATGACTTTGCAACTTAAATGTCAAAAACCATTTGCTACACTTTTCGGCTTCGACACTGTGCACATCAGGAAAACAATTAATACATTTATAAGAGGTAGACACGTGGTGTGCACAGTGTCACAGCCAAAAAGTGTAGCAATTGGTTTTTGACATTAAATTTTCAAAGTCGTGGTACTCGGAGATGCATGAATGAATATGTTTGCTTAATGTATCTTACTATCTTTTGAAAAAGCATGAGTCAAAAGTTTATTTTGAACATGTGTTTTCAATAAATGCCCTATTGCTTCCCCACAATAAGCTTTTGTTTTAGGGTTCTGTTTTTTCTGGGATGCACTGTATAACTGTGGACTCAAACTTGAAACTTGCAGTCTCAACTCCAATTCTCCAACACTGTTATATAGTGCCCTTGGATGTTGAGAGATTGTTACAAGGTTTGTTGTTGTTTTTTAGTGTCTTACATATGGAATTGTGTAAACATGCAAGTGTATTATCACTAGCAGCAGATAAATACTCAGTTATGATGTGGTGAATTTATGTTCAATATTTACATACATATTCACATGTGATTATTGTGAAGTATTTTAACTTTTGCAAAATGTGCCATAAACAGAAATAACAACTCTGTGGATGCAATTGTGATGATATAATCAGGGTTATCAGTGAATTGATTTAATTGCATTCTAAAGAAATTTATGTTGTTGTCTCATGAAAGATACCTAAAAGGATAATGTAGTATAATATTGCTAATTTGTATATTGATGCATCTATTAATAGAGAAAGCGCCACCAAAACCTGGTGCACCTGACGCATTTTTTGAGCGTAGCCCGGAAGAGGCATGGTGGACGTAGCCCGTAGCTGGGCGACCGTCGCCTTGCTGGTATATACGTACATACGTAACTGGAAAAGACAGTGTTCTATCACTCGCTTGGGTGTAGATAAAAGTCGCAGCGTTTACCGCGTTCTCAATGGCTATTCGTCGTCGTATTTTTTGCGAAACATTGCGAACATAATAATCGCCTCGCTGGAAAACTACAGTCACACAATAGTCACACAACAGGTAAACTTTTGCTTTGCTTTCGCCAGATCTAAGTTGTTGTGTGTAATGTATGTGTTTTGCTCGGCCGGCCCGACCGTGCTATGGAGTGTGAGGGGCCAAGGCATAGGCTTATCATAGGGGGAGTGACAATGTTGTTGGGCTGTACTACTACTATGTGTGTGCTGTGTAACCCAGGGAGCTCCGGCCCTACTAGGCTGTGTATGCTGTGTAACCCAGGAGGCTCCCGGCCCTGCGGGCCGGAGCTCCCTGGGTTATGTGCTTGTATTGTTCCATCACCTGTCCGAAGGATGGAAGGGCCTCAGGTGGTTGTGGTGGCGCGGGGAAGGGCAAGGACAGGTAAAGTCAGGGGTGGTGCAACAGGGTGGCTGGGGGAGGGGTGGTTCCCCCATTTGTGGGTGGAAGGCAGGGGGGGGGAGGGGTTGCTTAGGGACTGCTAGCAGGCGGTGCAACAAGGGTGGGTGGGGAAGGGTTGCTTAGGGACTGCTAGCAAGGACAGGTTAATGTCAGGGGCGGCTGCAACAGGGGGGGTGGGGGAAGGGGTTGCTTAGGGACTGCTTAACAAGGACAGGTAAAGCTCGACGCGGTGCAACAGGTGGCTGCCGCGAGAGGGGGTGGATTGCAATCCCCCCCGTTTGTGATTGGGGGAAAGGGTTGCTTAGGGGCGGTTGCCTCCCTCCGTCGAATAGCCTTACTTCGGAACAGATCCACAACAAACATTCAGGTGGTTGTGGTGGGCGAGGGAAGGGGATGCTAGCCAAGACAGGTAAAGTCAGGGGTGTGCAACAGGGATGGCTGGGGGAGGGGGTGGATTGCCCCCCCCCATTTGTGGGTGGGGAAGGGGGTAGGGGAAAGGGGTTGCTTGGACTGCCTAGCGAAGGACAGGTTAAGTCAGGGGCGGTGCAACAGGGGTGGTGGGGGAAGGGGGTGGGGAAGGGGTTGCTTAGGACTGCTAGCAAGGACAGGTAAAGTCGGGCGGTTGCAACAGGCGCTGGCAGGAGGAGAGGGGGTGGTTGCAATCCCCCCCCCATTTGTGGGTGGGGAAAGGGGCTTAGGGGCAGGTTGCCTCCCTCCCCTCGATGAGCCTTAATTCGGAACAATCCACAAAAACTTTCAGGTAGTTTTCGTGGGCGGGGGAAGGGAGATGCTTAGGACTGCGAGCAAAGACAGTTAAAGTCAGGGCGCGGTGAGCAGGGGTCAGGCGACTGCTTAGGGTGTTGCCTCCACCCCCTCCCCCTCCCCCGGCTCCTACACCACTGAAATCATGTTTTTTTTTTCATGAAAATTTGCGCTTGGCTGGCGCCCCCTGGTGTAAAGTGATCATATGCCAACAGTCGTTGCGGAATGTCCAAAATTTTGTGGGCCCCCAGGTGCTCCCCACAAATTATTGAAGGAAGCCTGAAAGCGGGGGGGGGGTTCATTCGGTAAAATTTCGATGCATTTTTTGTTCAAAAGGGCAGGCACAAGGATAGGCTCGGTGTTTGAAAATGTCACAGTAACTTACGAAAACGTAAATGTGTGATTTTTCTTTAGTCAATAAGAGGGGCAATACGAGAGGGATACAACGAACATAAGGGGTGGGGAGGGGGCTTTGGCGGATTTGGTGACTATATATTGGGAGATTCGGCGAGGGATAGGGGGATCCCCCCCCCCCAAACAAAAAAAATGTAGTGAACGAGCTGCGTGTGCAGCTTTCATCGCGACGAAGCGCCATGAAGCTAGTATTAAATAAATTCCAATGTGGAAAAGTGATGACTTTTCAATGATGCGTCTAAAGTGTATTTGTATGTACACATATTAATGTGTTTCCATTCAAAATGACTTTGAAACAAAAAAGGCTTTTGTATGATTTAACAAGATAATCAATTTGTCCGATGCTAGTAATTGTTTTCAATGTGTCAAAGGACCTTATTGAGTGTTTTATAGGAAGTTAAAAGAAATGCAAAATTTGAAAAAAATTACATCAGAAATTTACCTGAATATGAAATATTATTTTACATAGTAAATTGGCTAAACGACAAACTGTTTCTCTTCTTGTAACTTCTATTTGGGTAAAATTAATGTACAGTCAAACCTGTTTTACAGCCACCTCTCTATAGCAACGAACCTGAATGTAGTGGTCCTAAAGGCTAGTCCTAGAGACATATTTGTTATTAAACTATCCATAAAGATCACCTGTGTATAGCACCCACCTAAGAGAAACATAGAATGTGGCCCTTGATAGACCGGTGCTGCTTTGGTCAGTTTTTAATCACAAAATTGGCATCAGTGGAATCACTTTTAGGGCTATTACACACGAGTTGGCTGCTATGGAGAGGTGACCACTATGGCAGGTTTTACTGTACATGTATGTCCAGCTGAAGAGACTTATATTATTTACTTGTATTATTCTTTTTTAATGTCACACACAGCACTTACTGGGTTGAAAAAGCAAAGAAACGAGACAGGCTTGTAACACATATCATACAAGTAAAATATACAGCATATCAAGTACAATTCGAACTTGCCAGTTTGCTCTGAAGATTTTATTTTTTTTAATTTATTTATTTATTTATTTTTATTTTATTTATTTATTTGTGTGGTTTTTTTTTTTTTGGGGGGGGGGTTTGTGTTTTGTTTTTGGTTTTGTTTTGTTTTGTTTCGTTTTTTGTTTTTTTGTAGGGGGGGGGGTATAAAGTCCCATGACCAAGGTCGATATTATCATAGTCATTCCCCAATCTTATGGATCTTTGGTCTTTGCAAACCCAAAGTTATGTGTAATGTAAGTACATTATAGCGGGTTATTGAGTTCTGGATAGGCTGGGCTGTAAAAACATTTTAATGGGACTCAAATTAGAATTTATTGAAAG
>JZLH01S0246104.1:162980-165546 GCA_001188425.1 Eucidaris tribuloides
ATATTTCAATACTATAGTCATTTGAGAAAGAGCAGGGCTTTAGCTCTTAATCACTAAAAAAGAAAAGGGCACTAACGCCATAAAGTTCGTACAGAGTCAACGCTCTTCTCCTTTTTCAATTGACGATTTAGATGGAAGGCTACAAAAATTATAATTGTGCCTGAGTTTTTGTGTATGTATTTTTTATTCCTCCGTCCCGTGAGGGGCCGGAGGCATCACGTTTTCGGGCTGTCCGTCGGTACGCGTCCACGACGCGTCGTGGCATCCGTGCATCTGTGTGTCCGTGCGTCCGCACTTTCTTGTGAACAAGATTATTAAAGAACTGCTGTAGGGATTTTAAAGGCAGGGGATCTCTTTTGCATGCCTAAAAATTAACATTGTGTAAAATACAATGACATTTAGACGAAAATGCCATCTGGGAACCTTTAGCAAAATATAGGAGCTAGAAACTCAATTTTAGTGGAATTATAGTGACCATTAGACTCTGATTTGAATTTTTTTCTCGCGAGAAAAAAATCCTTCCATAGATCGTACACTAAACGGCTATTGTCTTTCTTTCGCATTTTTAGCTCACCTGAGCCAGAGGCTTAAGTGAGCTATTGCGATCGCTTTTCGTCCGCCGTGCGTCGTTCGTCGTGCGTCGTGCGTCGTGCGTCGTGCGTAAACTTTTACACATTTTCAGCTTCTTCTTCAAAATGCATGATTGGCTTTGGCCCAAACTTGGCAGGAATGGTCCTTAGGGGGTGGGGATTCAAGGGTCCTCAAAAAGTACACCTGGCCCCCCTAGGGGCCCAGGGGCAGTGCCCTAAAGGGCCAAAAGTAGGTAGTTTTCAAACATCTTCTCTCTAGATCCAGAAATAGTATAGTTAAGCCACTTTGTGTGTAGATACCTCTATATGTGCTGAATTAATGTTCCTCATAACAATGCCCAGGGTGGCCCCATTTGTCCCCTAAGGGGGGCAACAGTTTTGGGGTAGGGCCCTATGGGAATAATTCACATTCACATCAATGGATTTAAATCAAACTTAGTGAGAATGATCCTCAGGGGGAGGGGATAGAGGGTTCTTGGAATGGTACACCAGGCCCCCTAGGGGCCCAGGGGGGGGCAGGGCCCATAAGGGCCCAAACTAGGTAACTTTCTAACCATAAGTCCATTTGTAACCAGACTTGGGTGGTAGATGCGTAACAGGGACCTCAATGTTATTTGGGGGTCAAAGGTCGCATATGTAGGTCAAAGGTCAAATGAAGTCAAATGATAGAAGTTTCTTCTTTTGGTTGGTATTTGGACCATTTGTGACTAACTTGAATGGTAGATGCTACATGTATAGTGACCTCAATGTTAAATTGGGGTGAAGGTCACATAAGTAGGTCAAAGGTCAAATGTTAAGAAACTAGGGCATGGTTTGTTATTATAAAAACGGATGTTATAATTTAATTTAACTTGGCAAAATCAGCTATATGGCAAGGGGATACAAAGTTTTTTAACTGGTTCATTTGGCTATGTTGGTGCCTATAGATATCAGGTTCCAAGGACCAAACTTATATGTAACTGATATTTTTTTCTATGGGCACCATAGAGAGTTTGCGCGAGACCTCAGGTGAGCGTCGTGCCCCCGGGGCTCTTGTTTGTATTCTTCCATCAGTGCATATTTTTTTTGGTAATTTTGTACTTGATATTTGCAATTCTTTTAAATGTATTTGTATACAATGTTACTCTGTAACATGGTTGTGTTAATGTCTAGATATTTGTCATAATTTTAATCAATAAACCGAACTGAATTGCATCTACTTGAAATGAATACAGCTGTTAGATGAAAATATGATGAGTCTAAAATCAAATTAGAAGGCTTTTTTAAGCAAATTTGGTCTGAGTGGGTGTGACTGACTTAAATGAAAAAAAAAATATTGAGTTTATTGGTTATCATATGAATGTTATCCTTCCTTTCATATAGAAGGAGTCGACGATAGAACACTCTTCGCCCTGGCAGGCAAAATCAGTAGACATGTCGCCACATCCCTGGGTCTAGAACTTGGTATGCCGGAACCTGAAGTGACAAGATATGTGGACACGAATACTTTATCAGGTGAAGTGACAACTGCAGGGACCCAAAAAATGCTGTTCAAATGGAAAGAGCAGACACCTCGAAAGTATCAACGATCAATCCTGCAGGCCGCCTTGTACAAGACTAAACTATTTGAACTGTTACAGGACTACTTTCCATGAGGCTTGACGATTAGTTTTTCTGAAATCATCATCAGGTCATACAAGTTGCTTTCGCTAAACAAAAGCACGACAAACCAATATATTTTCGTGTAAATTGATTTCTATAAATGTTTCTTGTATATGGCTGACCATTTGCGACCTTCAAAGTGTCTGCAACTCAAATTATCCTAGGAGTAACGGTATTTTATCGATATTCCAACAAACTGGACCTGTACTATTACCGGCCAGGTTCCCTCAAAAACCTGCTGATCATTAGGGACGAAAAGGTGTGGGATTATGCACCGTACATGTCAATATTATCATTTATGTTTTGTGAAAAGGACACGAGTAGTTTCTTATTTC
>JZLH01S0246115.1:0-10517 GCA_001188425.1 Eucidaris tribuloides
AGACAGCCCATCCATGGACTGTGATGCCTACAGGTATAATATTATTCTATTTAGTCTGAATTTCAGATTCCGCCCCTGTCAAACAGGGGGCCGTCCGCAGAGAGGCAGGTTTGGCTATTCAAGAATAATAGTCTGGCAGCCAGACTAGCCTGTATCTACTTACCCAAAGGAATAAAATCCGTTAAACAGGCCTGACACGATGGCTTGTGTAGATAGGTCATCTGGTAAACCATACCAGCTGTAATAATACAGAAACGATTGATAATGATGATGGAGATGATGATGATGATGATGATGACGATGATGACGACGATGATGATGATAATAATAATAATAATAATAATAATAATAATAATAATAATAATAATAATAATAATAATAATAATAATAATAATAGTTAAGTTGGTTAAAAATGTATATTTATTACTAACATGACCTTTAACCCCATACAAATACCATTATCATCATCATCATCATCATCATCTCCATCATCTCCATCATCATTATCATCATCATGTTATAATGCATTTAAACAAAGGTACGCTTTATTCAAGATATAAAAGTGTTTAACTTCAAAACGATTAATATCTGTCTGAACGATAATAAATCACAATCATGCAATCACATTAGCAGGAGTTGCCCTCATCTATTTATTGTAATAAGCAATGCTACTGTATTTACACAATGTTATGTCAATTTCCAAACATCATAGCAGCTTGAAGGCATTAACAAACTTTGATATATGACCTACATGACAGTGTTTGAATGGAGAATGAACACCCCAGAACACAACCTTGAGTTATGTTATTAGTTATGTGCAAATATACACGCAACAAAAAAGTAACTACCCCTTTTTCAAACTACCATAATTTCTTTTAGCAAAATAAGTTTTAGCAAAATAATTTGGCAGGTACATTTCTACACTCATTGGTTAATCTCTGCGTGAAAATTAAATTAATCCGTCAAGCAATGCTTAAATGAGCATGCATTCAAGGCAAAAGGCCACTTTTCAAAAGTCACATAGGAGTCATCTCTTATGCCAAAATAATGGTAAATAATGGGGTTTTTTTGCTTTATTTATAAAGTGTGCTCACTCAATCATGGCATGGTTACAACCTCTTATGTTTGTACAACATGTAAAGATACATTTTGCTGAAAAATATCCGATTTCAGTTTTTTCAATAAACTTAATGGATTTTACAATCTCAAAATTGAGGAAGGATGAATTTTTTTAAATTGAGCTTACTGAAGTGTGAAATACGCGAAAAGTGCCAAAAGAGGTGTAAGGGTGTCGAATGATAGATGATTAACCTAAATGGCGCTTAATCATTCATCGGAAACAGAATTTGTCAAAATCCTGCATCACAAATCCCTCAAAATGACCCTTGTGACATTTGAAAACTGACACTTTTGCCTTTATACTTGCTCACTCATGCATGACTTGACGGATCACTGACATTTTCACACAGGAGTTAGTCAATCAGTGCAGAAACACCCTTGCCAATTTATTTTGCTCAAAATCGTTTCTTTAAAAAGTTTTGGTATTTTGAAAAAGGGGTAGTTACTTTTTTTGTTGTGTTTATATCGACACATAAATTAATATATCTGGGACACTAATTTTGTCACGTAGCGGTCTATTGGAGAAAATTATAATGGTCGCTCAGGTCTTCATTTTTTTTTAGCCTTATCAGAGAATATAGTTGCATGAATAATCATCTAGATCATAATTATTTTTAAACTAGAGACATTTTAACATGATGTTCTTAACAACTGAAATGCTATGCTTTCTCAAAATTGTACAACTGAAAATACAGCTCGAAATAAAATTATTCGATATTTAGAATTTAAATAGTGTATACATAAATCAGGGGACTTCAAGAGCTATAAGGTCCATGTTCAAAGCAGAACTGACTTAAAAACGTCACTTTCCCAAATTTAACGGTGATGAATAGTATTCCTATCGTCAGAATCATAGCTTTGGTTATTTGATACAATGCTGCAGTCGTTTTCCAGTCCACACTAAATGTAAAGTCATTACAATACATTCATAGATATGTGTCTTTAATTGTACACCTATTTATTATTAATTACACTTGCAAACAAGTATTTTTTTTTCAGGTGGGACTAAGTTTCGACAGTTGTCCTTTGAAAATGAACAAAAAGTGCTCAACATACTTTGCAGTAATAAGAAGATCCAGGAAAATAGGTTGTAGTGAACAACCAATTGAGAAACCCAGCAGTGAAAGGGCGAAAATGATGATCCACAATTTGCTGTAGAAAGAAATACAGATTCAAAATGATAAACAAAAGTTTAAACAAATCATCTCGCACATACCTGCAAAGTTAAGAAAAGTGCATTTTATAAGGGATATGTTTGCACAAATAATGTTACACATGTAAATGTTAAAACGATGCTAGTTGAGCAATTGTTAATCAGTAAAGTACTCTGCAATTTTGTGCACTGCAAAGTGCAACAGTATCATCATCGCCCCGGAAACCACCACCACTGACACCACGATAAATATTAAGCCCTATATTATTTTTATAATTATTCCTGTTCAAGAAAAGATGAGGTGGACTGACACACACATCTACAATACTTCGGTCCATTCTAATTTTGTTTTGTACGCTGCAACACATCAATTGTATTACATGTATTCTAGACATGTTCAAGTAAAGAGTCGTAATTACAGGTGGCACACACTGTAACTATTTATACGGGGAGAGGTCATTTTCGAATGCAGCCGCTATTTTATGGAATAACTTGCCGAAATATATTAGGAATGTAGAAACATAGTTCCGAAAAGTTGAGAAATAATTTGGGAAAAAATTAAGCCCTTTTTCACAATTACGACCTCAGTGCTTCATTTCCAATCCTTTTGTATCTCCGCTCTATAAAGACGTTTCAAATGACATGAAATTATGCCGATGTGGTATGTGCTTCACAAAAATTGATGTTTCATTATTGTTGTTTTATCCCAGTGTCAAAGATAGTTATTTCAAACAAACATACTTTGGAAGATTCAGAAGAGGAGACGGCCCAAGCAGCATGAAAGATAAACCAGCCAGCCAGGCGCCAATGGACATCATAAAACGAGTTGCTTTCTGACGCGTAGAAAAAAAGGGAAGAAACTTGAAAACTAAAGGCCTACAGTTTCTGTAAAGCAGACGAATTTTCAACATTTATTTGGAAACAGTATGATATCAGAAGACTTTAGGAAGCAACATCAAACCCGAAGAAAATGGTTTAATGACATATTGTGATTTTGTATTTATCATAGGGCAGATATCACTATGTATCATATGACGTGGCTTTGACCCTTAAAGGAATCAAATCAGCCGCATCAAATCATATCAAATCAAATTAAATCAAATCAAATATTAATTAGTATTAGATTTAACCATTCTGGAATGTTTTATTACCCTGGGGATATTCATTCAGAGAAACACTGTCTACATAAAGACAAGGCTTATTATCAGAAATTTTATCTGCTTGGCTGTTTAGAATTTATCCATTTAAACGTTATTGTAAAGCATAGTTATTGAAGTTCCACTCTATCTTTTTTATATTTGATCTTCCACTATGTGTCAAATAATATCTCTTACTAATAGAAACAAACGGGATCAAAGACTTGCATGGTTTCAAAATAACGAAAAGGAACAAAAATACCTTCTTGTCTGCTAAGTATCCCCAAACAGGGGCTGTAATTCCATAGAGACCTCCGAAGACAAGGAATAAGTATCCAACTGTTTGAGGACTGACGTTAAAATCATCCTGAGGAAAGAACAAAAATAAAGGTACAAACTACTACACAGATTACCAAAACAGACGTAGGAGTAGTAGTAGTAGTAGTAGTAGTAGTAGTAGTAGTAGTAGCAGCAGGAGTAGTAGTAGTAGTAGCAGGAGTAGTAGTAGTTGTAGTAGCATTAATAGTAGTAGTAGCGACTAGTATCATTATGTTGTAGTGGTAGAAGTAATAGTTTTGGTAGTAGTCACAGTACGTTAGTGGCAGCAGCAAAAGTTGCAAAAATAATAATAAAGCATAAGTAGCAGAAGTAGAAGTAGTTGTAGTAAAGGTATAAAAGTAGTTGAAGTAGCACTAGGAATAGAAGTAACAGCAGCAGCAGTAGCAGTTAAAGTATTATTATAGTAGGGCCTACTACTGGTAGTAATACATAGTAGTAGCAATAGTAACTAGTAGTAGAAGTAGTACTACATGAAGTAGTAGTAGTTGTTGTAGCAGTAGAAGTAGTAGTAGTAGTAGTAGTGGTAGTAGTAGTAATAGTAACTAGTAGTTGAAGTAGTAGTAGTAGTAGTAGTGGTGGTAGTAGTAATAGTAGAAATGGTAAAAGCTACAACTTACCCCTGTTAGGTGCAGCGATAGTGCGACATCGTTGAAACCAATGCAGGCGCTGCCCCACGTGCACGCAATGCAGGACACCCACACGGCTGGAATGCTGATGGCACTGAGCAGAGAACCGGGTTTCTCCTTTTTCGCGGGAGAAGCTGGACGATGACATAATATACGATTTTAAATGGAATAATCTGATAATTAAATACATCTAGAAGACGTTTGTATGTAGGCGGAGATTAATGTGTGGTTGGATGTGGGGGTATATTGAAGATGAAAGCTTATTATTGTAGGAATGTAGAAACAACAACAACTTCTACTACTACTACTATTGCTACTACTACTACTACTACTTCTACTTATACTATTACTACTACTTCTTCTACTACTACTACTACTACTTCTACTACTAGTATTTCTACTACTACTTCTACTACTATTACCACTACTACTACTACTACTACTACTACTACTACTACTACTACTACTAGTATTACTACTACTTCTACCACTTCTTCTACTTCTACTACTACTACTGCTACTACTACTGTTACTTTATACCCATTCTTTCTGACATTAACAATGCGAAAGGTTGCACACAACTGGTGCTATAGATGGTTGTGCAATCTGACTTTTAGACCAGGTACATTGAAAGATTGGGACCCCCCTTTTTATAGAAAGTATAGCATCTATAAACCGATCCCCCGAAACTACAATAGCCCCAAATAAAATTTCTTATTAGGTTAACCCATGTTTGCAGTCAGATCAAAACAATTAAATGTACATTGAGTAAGATATCAACCTTTTGGTGTAATACAGATAGATATTCGTCAAAAATCACATCGCATGATAAAATTGATTTATATACTCTAGTGTTTAGTTATTAGCTTGCGTATGTATTAACTTTCAATAATATTTTAATATTATAATTATAATAGTGCAATCTGTGTTCAATTTCTTGTATTTACTTACAAACACTTGGTAGTATAAACATATTAGCAACATCTATTACAATGGCTATGCCTCCAAGCACGAGGAAAGGAAGCTTGTAGCCTCCAATCTGCAAGAGATAAAATGTAGCAAACGAAAGTCCATCATTCAAAAAATAAAATCAATCAATCAATCAATCAATCAATCAATCAATCAATCAATCAATCAATCAATCAATGGATCAATCAATCAATCAATCAGCGGATTAATCAATCAATCAATCAATCAATCAATCAATCAATCAATCAATCAATCAATCAATTAATGGTATCGTTAAAAATACTTATCGTTTTAAAAACATCTGAGCTACATAATCTTGTTTGGAACTGGCGTTTCTGATAAGTTAAAAAATGAAGCCCCGAATAACATGCGTTTGGAAACGATTATTTAATCACTCGATCAGCCACTCAATCAATCAATCAATCAATCAATCAATCAATCAATTAATCAATCAATCAATCAATCAATCAATCAATTAATCAATCAATCAATCAATCAATCAATCAATCAATCAATCAATCCATTAATGAATAAATGAATGAATCAAGCAAATCAATCAGCCTATCAATCACTCAACCAACCCTGCCGGAAAGAACACAATGTCGTCACAGTGTGTTCACACAGTGGTCACCGTGTCACTGTGTGAAAATGGGCCGAATCCACAGAGTGGCAAGAAAAACACAGGGTCGTCACAGTGTGACCTCTAAGAGCACACAGCGATCATAGTGTCACACTGTGAAAATGGGCCAAATTTACATAATGCCACATTGTGTTCACACACTTCAATGTAAACACACTGTGGACAACATTGTGCCTTTTTCTGTAGGAATCAATCAATTAGTTAATCAATCAATCAATCAATCAATTAATCAATCAATCAATCAATCAATCAATCAATCAATCAATCAATCAATCAATCAATCATCAATCGAATGAAGCACTCAAGTAACCAAAATGTATCGTTATATTTGTTTTGGCAATCAACAACAATATATAAGAATCTGCAAAATGATATTGTGCTTGATTTCGTAAAACCACATCTTTGTAATTATCGCCTTCATATCGTTTTTATATAAGAAGTCTACTTTGTTTTGAAAGTATAGATGTATTTGCTAATTGATTCTAAATTAGATATTAGGCATACATATTTATTTAATTTTGCCTTCTTTATTAAAATTAATTTTCTCTTACCCCGTACAATAAACTGCCAAATGGAGGACCAATTGCAAAGCCAATACCGCTGAAAACTTCGAGCATACCCTGCAAAACAGTTAACACAAAACTTTAGGATTATTCAGAACAAACGAAAGACACCAACACCAACTGTAACAGTGGTCGTTATACCAGTTCCACGATATACCACCTTTACATAGATAATGTAAACACCTTGTTTTGTATACGAAACGTTCAATACTGTTACCAATTAATCGTTACATCATTGGCGACGACAGTGCGGTTTGAATTTTATCTTTTTTTCCGGATTAAATTTGATAGAGTGTTAACCAAAATAACATACAATTACACGATGACAACTGCCACACCATATATCGAAAATATGTCGTCTTTTGAAATAATATTTCAAACAACTGCACATTATCGGGTTAATATTTAAATACTTTGTATGGGTATATTTTGACCTAGTCCATTTGAGCAACCCCCCCCCCGAAAAAAAGTTCCATAAAGAGAGTCAGACTTAATTCCATTTGATGCTGTCTGCATAAACTCACACGTTTCCAAAACTAATAAGTGCAAAAGAAGGGACATGCAGCTACACATTGCAATCTGACAAATTTGAAGTATATCGTTTAATTTGTGGGTTTCAATTTTGTTCCCTTATTAGAGAAATTAAAATCAGAAATAGAACCCATATTTCGCTGACGCAGTTGTTTTGGAAATCAGCCTCTGGCTGAAAGGTCAATTCTACCCAATAGTCGTGAACGAATTAATCAATAAATAAATGAATAAATGAATAAATCAAATCGATAAATCAATGAATAAGAATAAACAAATAATAAATAAATAAATAATTAAATAAATGAATAAATAGATAAATGAATGAATGAATAAATAAATAAATAAATAGATAAATAAATAAAAAATAAATAAATAAATAAATAAATAATTACATAAATATAAACACAATCAAAAGGGACACAAAGTAGGCTGTCATTAACTGGGCACCCCCCCCCACACACACACACACACACACAGACACAAGACTGTAATTACATGAGACAATCGACTTACCCGACTTGGCTACGTTTCGGGAAGACGTTAGCCACAATGGCCATACCCGCCGTGATGGTTGCGGCCGATCCTAACGCCTCGACGCCACGAATGACGAAACAGTACACCAGAAACACTACCGTGTCGTCAATCTCATCCAAAAAGCTGCATTGGAAAGAGCTGGACCGTTAGCAAAGCTGAGAGGTTGAGAGTGTGACGTCGCCAGGACAATCTGTTTGGGGTCGGGGCCCGGGGGAGGGGCCACTGTCATTACAAGGTGTACACCATGCGCGTGTGAAAAAAACGAGTAAAAAGGGTTGTTTTTCACGTTTGGACGATGTACTCGCGTACATTGAAAAGGGTATCAAAATCGCCAAAATCAAGAAAAAAAGGAATACTTTTAACAGAAGGTTTATTTTAAAAGGGTATTTTTTTCAGACTTGAATACTTGTTTGGGGTATTCTGAGATTTACAGATGATTACTTGTTTATGGTCCATGTTGAAAGTCCATACGCGTGCATGGTGTACACCTTGTAATGGCAGTGGCCCACGGGGGTCGGGGTAGAGGACCAATTCCTGCAGTTGGCGGCAGCATTATCAGCAGAAATGAAAGCTCGGTTCCAAAAGGTGCTACATTCATCTTTGTTACTTAAGAGAAAACAGATTAGCTGACCATACTTTGTGCAGGCGTCTACGGAAAAGTAATACTACAGAAACTAAGTGCATTTTCTAATAGTTGCTTTCTAAATTGAGGTTAAAACTTTTGTTCAAAGACAGGCGCCTGCCTAAATAATGTAATGGTGTGATAGCAATATCTTAGTTTTCATCAAAAGTGGGTTTAATATCTTTTTTTGAACCGAGCTCTTTAAGTGACATCAACGACAAGAACAGAATCCTAACATTTTCAGATTCGTCGACAACCTTTACCAACTTTCTGACAGCTCATGCTGAAGCGAAACGTTTACATTCGATGACAAACTTATATCTGTAAAACTGGACCACAGTTGGCTCTGAGATGGTCTTGGCCCGAATTCACGGTCGACACCAGTCCCAAGACGAGAATTACACTGTAAAAAATTACCGTATTTTTTACGGGGAAATTACGGGCAACCGTAAAAATAATTACGGCTATTTTACTGTAATTTTTACGGTTTACCGTAAAAACCTACGGTTTTACATTGGAAAACTGCGCTAAAAGTAACTGCGTAAACCGTAAAAATTACGGAAAATGCGTCGGCAACTCACTTGCCACGACCCTTTCACGCTTAATTTTACGGTTATACCGTTACTTTTACCAGTTTTCTCCACCGTAAAACCGTAGGTTTTTACAAGGTTCCGTAAAGATACAGGCTTTTTTTTTTACAGTGTACGTAATGATTTTGGCCTTGGAAGGCCACTAATTTTGACTTAGCAAACACATCGATTTGCCCCAATAATTGTTTACAATTTGAAAATTCATAATAACGTAATTGCAAAGATATGTGTAAAAACGCACTGGAAAGCACTACTAAACATCAACATCATAAAATTACTATCAAGTATACACAATTTTCATGTTGCTATTTGGCATTTTTGGCATTTTTTGACTTTGCCCCACCCCCATCCGAAAAATGGATCGACGCCCCTGGCCACAAGGCCCTTTTTTGCCTCATTGCCGAGAGCGTACACATATAGCGCCCTCACGCCTTCGGGTTAACCCTATCAGCACCACACTTTAAATATCACAAGTCATGTTTCATACATCACCTAGTAAGATTGAACGCTATCCGATAGGTCGACTGTACTTCACACGGCATACGCTAACTGCACCATTGCACTCGCAATAGTAATGTAAATGGGTGGAAGTCAAAGCTCTCTTACCCAAACAGTATATTGCATCCGGCTGAGAGGAATAATCCACTGAGCAACATGAACTTTGCACCGATCACAGGGAGCTGTTGGTGACAAATAATGCAACAACGATGAAAAAAAAAAATAAGAATGATTTACTCTACCATTCAAGCATCCCCAAAACGGAAAAGCAGGTTAAATGTCAGAACAAAATATACTCGTCTGTCAGATAAAGGAGATCGTGTACGCGAGCAAGACACCGTGCACAGAAATACATAGTAACAACATGCCCTTTCAGTTTTGCTTGAACCATATGTTTGTAATAATAAACACAACAAAAAAAGTAACTACCCCCTTTTTCAAAATACCATAACTTTTTAAAGAAACGGTTTCGAGCAATATAATTTGGTAAGGATGTTCCTGCACTGATTTACTAACTTCTGTGTGAAAATGTGATTGATCCGTCGGGTCATGCATGAGTGAGCACGTACTAAAGGTAAAAATGTCACTTTTCAAAAGTCACAAGGGTCATTTTTTAGGGATTTGTGATGCAGGATTTTAACGAATTCTGTTTCTGTTGAATGATTAAGCGCTGTTTATGTTAATCATCTATCGTTTGACCCCGTCGGTCCTCTTTTGGAACTTTTCGCACATTTTACGCATCAGTGAGATCGATTTAAAGATTTCCATGATTTCTCAGTTTTGAAATTGTAAAATCCATTAAGTTTACTGAAAAAATTGAAAATTGAAATTTTTCAGCAAAATGTATTTTTACATGTTGTAGGGACAGGAGAGGTTGTAACCATGCCATGGTTCAGTGAGCACACTTTGTAAATAAAGCAAACAATACAATTATTTACCATTATTTTGGCATAAGAGACGACTCCTGTGACTTTTGAAAAGTGGCATTTTTGCCTTTAATACATGCTTACTCATGCATAGCTTGACGGATTAATCTTATTTTCACACAGAGGATAGTCAATGAAAGTAGAAATATTCCTGCGAAATTATTTTGCCCAAACTTATTTTGTTAAAAAATTATACTAGTTTGAAAAAGGGGGTAGTTACTTTTTTTGTTGTGTGTAGTTATCATCACATTGTTTATTCAGATATGAAAAG
>JZLH01S0246115.1:11902-22117 GCA_001188425.1 Eucidaris tribuloides
TATTTTCCCAATATGGGGACTAAGCTCAGTGCACGTGAGGATATTCAGTGCAGCGATTTCCCTTTGTCGACGGCGAACATAATTATAATCATAAGAAAAGCCTTGGCTGTCGAAGTTCAGATCTTCTTAGTTAGGGTCTGCAGTGAATTATTGCCAAATGAAGCGTCATGTCCAGCCATTACAACATTTGAATTTAATGACAGTGCCATCATGTATTGCGAAGTTGAACACCAGCAAGCTGGTTGCATAATCTTGTTTTCGCGCGCTCTATACATCAAGACGGCAGTATTTACCTTTTACCGCACATGCGCATTAACGACTTAATTTTCGGGAAGTTAGTCCTCCCGGAAAAGATCGGGAAGTTTTGGGCTAGTGTGGATGCACGAATGAATTTTCTCGAAGTTTCATAAAACTTCGCGAAATTTAACTTCGCGAAGTTTTGTAATGTAGACGCACCTACTGTGAAGAAGTTTGTTTAGAAATTCTCATTTGGTAACAATAACAGAAACTTTTCTGAATATATTTGTACCATTTTTGTGCATAAAGAGTTTTTCTTGGCATGCCATATGCCGGAATTAGTGCTTTCAAGAACCAGGTCTACGTCAAATTGGTGCCAATACAATAAACATCCCAAAAATGGTATTATAAAAATGGTGCTTGTGACAAAACGGTTCGAAGGGGGATCTTTTTGGACTTTTTTCTTATGGTATACAGGTGCCTATCGATCAACCTGAAGTAATAATAGATAACGTTCAAAAAGGGAATCGTACACTCTGAATGTGAGGAATATGAGAAACTAAATCAGCAGAAGGGTAGCTTAACCCAAAGAATTCAACTATCCAGCAGACCGGCTGCTCGATCTTTGTGTCCATAACAATGATTTTCTGCCGCAAAAATAACCTTTTTTTATATTATATTGAGTTGAGCCTTCTTTATTCCGTTTTCTCTTTCGCATTATGCGGAAATGTTAAATAGTTTAGACATTTTATAGTATTACCAGTTTATTTAGAGTGTCTAGATTTATGTCATATTTTAATCATACTATTAAAAGGTGAAAATAACTAATGAAGGGTTAGCAAAGTACGCCATTACCTTATAAGGAAAGAAAGGAGCCAGGATGGAAAACGACATAAGCCACGTTAAATAGGTACAGGCGATGCCCACAAAAGTCAGCTTCTGTCTCCAAGTTATCTTCGTTTTCGACTCCGATTCCACCGTCACGTCATCACCCAACGTCATCTTCGCCTCATCGCCTTGTGGGTAATTGATGGAACCATCTCGAGGTGGTATTTCGCGGGGCTTTTCGGTCATGACTGGTATCGCCGCGACATCTTGCGAGCCGGTATCAGTTTTCTCGTTTCTACCGCTGGCGTCTACGCTGCCGCCGGCGGAGTCGGGAGGACTAATCAACGGCGGTGCGATGGAGTCACCACTGCCTGCTGCACACTCGGTTTCAGGGGACAAAACATCCTCCGTATATGCAATCAGTTTCTTTTCATCATATTCCATCATTCGTTAGTATGTTTTCCTGGCTTGAGTGATTTGTCGTAAGTCTTCAGTGCTTTGGCCCTAGGGAAGTGTAAAAGTTTACCCCCAAATAGTTGATTTTACAACTACTTGCAGTATAATAAAACCAGCTTAATAGCGTTATTTTATGTCAAAATTATCATAAATTCAAAACACAGCCTCATATTTCAATTAAAGCAAAATAAAGAGACTTGTGATCGTGAGAGATATTGAGGAAAAATTGATTATATGGACAATAGGAGATTAAGAGAACTCAGGGGTCGCGGAAACCGGGGGGGGGGCAGGGAAGGGGGGGGGCACTTGCCCTCCACCCCACCTCCCCCCCCAAAAAATAATCCGATTGGAAAAAATGCCCCTTTTTCAAAATGAAATGTGCCCTTTATGTGAATGACACCTTTTTTTATATTACGCATTTTAGTCCCTGAGGGTGGTTCTCTATAATTAAGTTCTACGGTCTTCTTGTTTCATTCATTTTCTTTCTTCTTTTTTTTGCCCCTAACGGGGCGTATACATGTATACAGTACAGAGAAGACAAACATCTAATTGGGTATTATGTTCAACGAACATTTTGTGCCTGAAAGAGGGCATTGCATTTCATCTTAATGCCCTCATGGGGTAGCAAAATTCGGCCGTCCTATATACTGTTTGCCCCACTGCACCCCTCCTTTCTCTTAAATGCAAGTAATGTCCTTGTTCTAAGATAAATGTGCCTTCTTTAGGTTTGTACCCATACTGAGTGAAGTGGAACCTGTTTTGAAATATACGCACATTCGTCACTGAAGGTGATTTTCTTTTATTTTTGTCATTGTTTATTCTACGTATTTTTGCCCCTGACGCACATCGTAGACTAAACAAAATACTTTCAACGAAGAGGCACATTATGTGCCTAAAAGGGACATTTCACCTTAATGCCCTCTCCACCCGTGAAAACTTGGCCATATTTATGTGCACTTCAATCGATAGAAAAAGTGTCTTTGGTGAGGGAAGTTTCCGATTTTCTTGAACAAAGAAAATCACTTCTTAAGGAGAAGAATGCCCTTTTTCCTTAAAAGAACTTTGCGTATTCTACAATATGCATCGGGACTCTGCAATTTATGAAGTATATTTGGATTCACTATCGTGCAGATGAAGTACTTGGTAGCACTTATTACTTGAAATCGGACGTAGTATTATGCTCAGAGTCACACTTTATTGAAAAAAAAATACTTTTGCTTTATATCTATTTTATAATGTTTGTCTAAATCCATGTACTACTGATCATAAATCATCTTAAAAAGGTTTTTGCTCAAGTTACATTACCGCGAAAAAAACCCAGCTACTTCAAGTTCATTGATCTAGATGTTCTTCATGTTAATAAAACATTGCAATAATTCAGAGCTGTAATTAGCGCCAGAATAGACCACAAAGCGAGTTTTGCAACTTAAAATTTCAAAATTTTCCCAAACCACTCGCTCGCCACGCTCGCTCTCGCAGTAGGTGTATAGGCCTATATTTCATGTTCTAATAATGGGAACACACTTCTAAAAGGTTGTGCTCCAGTTACATTAACACAAAAACAGCTACCTCAAGCAGAAAACCTAATCTGATGGTGAAAATATCTGCATGCGCCCAGTGCCCTTTCCCCCCCCCCCCGAAACGAAAATACGTTCCGCCGCCCCTGAGAGAACTGATCAGGCAGTCTCATTTATGTTGAACGAATTTATACGTATTTTACATGTTTTCAAATAATGTTGTGCTACTTTATCTCTGGGTTACATTAATCCTAAAAAGCCCAAGCTATATTTGGCTCTCCGTGGCCTAAGCCCCTCTCTAAAATCTTTATTTTTGGACCAATTACTTTCAAATTTGGCACACATGTAAAACAACTAAAACTGTACAGAAGGCAATAATCAAAATTTCTCAAGGTCACCACAAGGAGGCGCTATTTACCATAATGAAATACATAGAAAAAAAAGAGATTTTGTTTTGATTTTGTTAAAGTTTTCGCTTTATTACCCCATTTATGCATTCACAAATAATTGATTTGTCAATAATTATACAAAATAACTTATTTTTAGAAAGAAAATAAGTATTTTAAGTAAACTTTGCCTGTTTGGGGTTCATATTTTGTAATACCACACATGCAGTGATAATGTAACGCGTATATGCACGTATTACTATGCACTGTTGGTTGTGCCAAAGAGTTAAAATAACACGTTGTTGCTGTCATATCTGAACTCTTTACCCGCTGAATTTATTTTGAGGGGATAATGATGACAATTGTTCTTTTCACATTTTCTTGTAATTTCGCTTTCCTTTTTGTGGTATTGAAAATAGTAATTTTTCTATAGGTGTTACTTAAGCAAACTAGCTATTTTTTTCAGTGTCTCCTGTGCAAAAGTGAAGAAAAAAAAACATATTTGTTCAATTTAATTGTACGAATGTGCAAAAATCCGACTCTTTGGCGCGCAAAGGGTTAAGTAGTATGTTTCTTATCTATGTAAATGCTATTAAACAGAAATAAATACAATACAATACAAAAGGTTACATAGTTTGCTAGCTGCGGCAGACAACCGCGTATAAATCCAATAAACATAGAGGAAACAAACAAACAAACAAACAAACAAACAAAAATAACCCCTTTTCGTATCAACTTTGGTAAAAAAAAGTATAACTTATGGCGAAATTTCGGAAGGGAAATGTCAAATCCCCCTGTTACACATGGCGCATTTACCCTACAGACGATTTCAAGGCTGCATCTGCCTTCAGCATGAAAGTGATGAAAATTCCTATCTTTTTGAAGGTGAAATAAATTGATTTCAATAACTTTGCGCAAAGGTTACAACAAAATGATAACGGGGAAATAAAAACAAATACCCAAATTGCTTGCTCGATGTGCGGTCACTATAGCCGGAAAGGCCAAATGCATGATAACAAATAATGAGAACACTGACATCATCATCATCATCATCATCATCATCATCATCATCATCATCATCGGCAGCAGCAGCATCATCATCATCAACATTATCTACAACATCAACATCAAGAAAAAACAACAAAAAATTCAACCAAGAAGTACTGATTACAGTATAAACTTATCAACACCAATCAACAGATTAAATCCTTAACGGGGAAAATGTTTTTGTTTTTTTCTGCTGTGTTTTTGTATAGGCCTATGACCATGCCCTGGAAAATAATACGCCATGAAAAGCTTCCGTTTTCGAAAAATTGATAAGAAACGTTGGGGCTGTTCAAACTTTTCAACCAATTCCTTTTACTGTGTACATAGTGCTCTGTACTTTCATCATTCAAAAATCACAACTTGCCACTTTAAAAAAGTAGGTTTGATATTTATTTTCTGTTAGAGTGAGAAACTAGGTACTAGCGAAAGATTAATAAAACCAGCCATCTGATATATACTAAAACTACCACTATATAATATGGCCAACCCCTAATTCTGCCGAGTTAGTCCAGCAGCCACGGGGGTCAATCTTGTTTTAGGGTCTATACTGTTTTTCTTTGCAGAATATGATTCTTGGGACCATCAAGATGAACAATCTTAAAACTGACACTCTGTCAGCCTTGAGCAATAAGCGATATTCGGATAAAACAAAATGGCCGCCAAAATGTCCAATTTTTGTATAGAAAAATATAAAAGCGCATGTTTGTTTTAGTAAAGGACTACCAGTTGTTTTTAGTTTTAGAAGTACATCACCCTAGACAAGACTGGAAGCATTGTTTCATCAAAAATGACATGGTAAAATGCATATTTCCAATAAATCACTATTTTAGTCTCACTTCCAGACCCTGCGACTTTACCTTCTTCCAAATAGACGCACAGCGGCTAGGTGAGCACCCCAAGGCCTGCGATGTCAGGCCAATGTAGCCTCAACACACTAGTCTTACTTATGATTATGATTCTTACAATCATTTGAACATTCTTAAAACTGTCATATCAAAAGTGGCATATTTCCAATAAGTCACTATGTTAGTCTCAGTTCCAGACCCTACAATTTTTCCATCCTCCAAATACACGCATTGCCGCCAGGTGAGCACCAGGGGCCTGTAATGTTGGGCCCATATACTCTCAACCAACACATTAGTCTTAGTTCCACGTAGTTGGCTGATAACAGTATTTTTTTTTAGAATAGGGTGGGCTCATTCTGTCAGCCTTGAGCAATTTGAGATATGCGGAAAAATGAAATGGCCGCTAAAATGCCAAATTTTTGTGCGGAAAAATTGAAAAAGCGAATTTTTAGTAACGGACTACTATAGTTGTTTATAGTTTTAGAATTCCATCACTTGAAACTAGTCGGTTAGTGTTGTATCATAACAGACCACATGTTAATTTTCATATCACTTCCAAACCCTGCAACTTTTCCTTCCTCCAAACAGATGCATTGCGGCCGGGTAAGCACCCAGGGCTTGCGATATGTCGGGCCCTTTTAACATCAACACACTAGTCTAATTTCAAGGCAGTTCACTGATAACAGCAATTTCTTTAGAATAGGATTTGCTCAATAAAAAGTCTGGAAGCCAGACTAGTAAAATGTCAACATTTGTCTACTATGTACCAATACAAAATGTCTTCCAAACTAACTGATTTTTACATACAAATGGCAATTCAAGATTTTATTCAGGGTAAAGGTCTATATCTATGTGGCCATCTCCCCACGTCTTTTAACCTTAACAAAATTGTCATGATAACATCAAATAACCCCTGGCATACTAATTTGCATAAATCAAGATGGCGGCCAAATTCCAAAACCTATAATTTATATTTTCCATTGAAAATATGCATTTTCCCTCTTTTTGTATGCTTCAAACAAGGATATCAATTGACCCTGTCGATGATATGCCCTGCATTGAGGAAACCATTTCGTTCATGAGGGAGCTGGGTGTTAAGAATAAAATCTCCCCATTTGCTGATCAGTCACTCTTTACAGAGATAGTCCTGAGCTCTCAGGATCATAATTCGGATCTTTGATTTCAGGAGGGGGATCATGGATCATAATAGTATTATTATTTCTATTAAGTATTATTGTCAAATTGTTGCATCATTATTACTTATTATTATGCACCAAAATGATTTGCTCCATATGGAAAGTTGTTTTGTCACATTTATATTCAAATTGTACACTTGTATCTTACTTTTAATTCTACAATTTTTTTATTTCTTACCAAACAAAAACCCTTCTCCCGGATTTCTTTTACTTCTATTATGTATTTATGAATACTATTTTTTACCAACTGCAGCTGGTCTACATCATTATCTTTGTTTTTTTTTAATTTAATTTAATTATCCTATTTCATTATGTCAACTGTGCAATATTCTAATTTATATACACCAATCGATTTTATGTATAGTCATTAATGTTCTTTGGGGGCAACATGTGTGGGCTTACATGTCTATGGGCCCTGGCCCACGTGTTGTCCCCATCTCTTTCTCTATTCGTGTATTTTGTACAATATCCTTTTCCTAATGTTTCGTCTGAGATTTTGTTGAATGTTTGTAATGTTTTGATATTGTACATGCTTTTTATGGTGATGATGATGATGATGATGATGATAATAATAATAGTAATAATAATAATGATAATAATAATAATAATAATAATAATAGTAATAATAATAATAATGATAATAATAATAATAATAATAATAATAATAATAATAATAATAATAATAATAATAATGATAATAATAATAATAATAATAATAATGATAATAATAATGTTGCTGATTAGCGCAGACCTCCCCCCCCCCCCCTCCCTTGGTTGTTGAGCCTACATTTTCTGGAAATGATAAGGGATTGTTAAAATGACAAATTCCTGGAAAATACAACGAGAATCACTGCGAGTTTTACACCAATCCCAACTTACTGGTGATAAAAGGCACGGCATCTTAAAGTAAGCTTTATTATATAAAAACTCGCAAATGTGAATTACAGCTTTTACCATTTGTTACCATCTTGGATCCTACAGATTTGCACTGTATGTTATCAGTGACCATATATCCTTACTAGACATGCTATTGCCTCAGTTCCGTTCATATATAGCCACAAAATAAATGGACTAATGTTGTAAAAACAAAAAACAAAAAAGAAACAAAAACACACATTTTTTTTTGTGTGTAAAAATATGGACCTCTATCCATGTAAAAAAAAATCAGTTTGGTACCATTTTGTTCTTGCTACGTATTTCAAATTGATTAATGCTGATTAAGTACCATCTTAAATTATGCAAATTAGCATTTGTATAGTCATTTGAGATAAAACACTCTCAGACTTGTCTCAGGTAATGGACTTGGAGAAATATACACATTTAGGAGTCTTTTATCAAAGAACATAAACCCTATGAAACGCTGTCACTCAATATGATTCATCATCATAAAAAATAGTGTATTTTATGGTAGCCATTTTGATTTTTGTGCATCATCATGAAAATAAGGTGTATTTTATGGCGGCCATTTTGTTTCTGTGCATACCTTGTATTGCTCAAGGATGACAGTTTTAAGATTGTTCAAATTGTTCACGAACAATGCTCTGCCCCCACCCCCCCCATGCTTTGTATTCCTGAAACGTATCGACGCCTCTAAGGGTCTGGAAGTGAAACTAACATAGTGATTAGTTGTAAATATGCAAATTAACATGTGCTGTTATGATACAACACTAACAGACTTGTCTCAAGTAATTACTAAAACAAAAATTTTTTTTTTCTATACAAAAATTTGGCACTTTGGCGGCCATTTTGTTTTTTCTGCATATCTCAATTGCTCAAGGCTGACAAAGTGAGCTCACCCTATTCTTAAAAAAAAAATACTGTTATCAGCCAACTACCTAGAACTAAGACTAATGTGTTGGTTAACAGTATATGGGCTCCTGGTGCTCACCCGGCGGCAATGTGTCTATTTGGAGGAAGGAAAAATCGCAGGGTCTGAAACTGAGACCGACATAATGATTTATTGGAAATATGCCAAGACTAACATAATGATTTATTGGAAATATGCTACTTTCGATATGACAGTTTTATGATTGTTCAAACTGATGGCTGCAAGGATCATAATAAGTAAGACTACTGTGTTGCGGCTACATCTGCCTGATATCGCAGGCCTCGGGGTGCTCACCTAGCTGTTGTGAGTCTATTTGGAGGAAGGTAAAGTCGCAGGGTCTGGAACTGAGACTAAACTAGTGATTGATTAGAAATATGATAATTAACATGTCATCTATGATGAAACAATGCTTCCGGTCTTGTCTAGGGTGATGTACACAAAAAAATATACACAACTGGTAGTCCTTTACTAAACATGTTTAAGATAAACATGCGCGTTTACATTTTTCTATACAAAAATTGGGCATTTTGGCGGCCATTTGTTTTTTTCCGAATATCTCAAATTGCTCAAGGCTGACAGAGTGTCAGTTTTAAGATTGTTCATCTTCATGGTCCCAGGAATCATAATCTGCAAAGAAAAAAACTATAAACCCTAAAAACCATCAGCCCAAAATCTGGAGTCGGGCTGCCGGCAACTACCCTTATAAAAGTACCATCAAGTACCATGGTACTTTTACATCAAAGTACCTTCCTATGGTAATTTCGTCATGGATACTGCTACCATGGTAGAAAAAAACAATAAAAGTACCATGTAAGTACCATGGTGAATACCATGGAAAAGTATCATAGGTACTGTACCATGGTACCTGTACCATCGGTGACTGCACCATGTAGTACCGTGACGAAAATTACCATATGTACCATGGTATTACCATCGGTACGTAACCATGGCTTACAGTTACCATGCGAAAGTTACCATCGGTAGTACCATGGTACCTTGCACTGGTCTTACCATGGTACTGTACCATGGAAGTCGGTACTACCATGGTACTGTACCATGGTAGTACCGTGACGAATTTACCATAGGAAGGTATTTCGATGGTACAATACCATGATACAATACCCAAGGGACCATGGTACAATACCATGGTAATTTGACGGTACATTTGAATCGATCGGATAAATTATTTGGCTAATTATTATATTTTCTACAAGGGATCGATCTAGATATCACCACATACCCTAATACAACACCTACCTATATTTGCCTATCTCCTAACCTAAGTTCCTAAACCTATATCACTACCTACTATAACATACAGTTAACGCGATTCCTATATATATCGACATTCTATAGATGCAGAAAAATTGTGGTTAGTTCATGTGAAATTGGTAAATCAGTCCAAAATAGTGGTATTTCCTTTAATTGCATTCTCAAAATGAGCCCATTTCATGCAAATTACAGCTGCTGAAATTATTTACAATTACAATATTACTTATCTCATGAAACACAAGTCAAATAATAAGATAAATATGATTTCCCCCCGTGTTTCCTATATACTCATGAATATTCATGAGTTAACAAGTTACCGTTACATCTATGGTACTACCATGGGGCGATCCATGGTACTACCATGGTACTTTCCATGGTATTACCATGGTACTTAAGTCATGGTAGTACCATGGTAATACCATGGAAACGTACCATGGTACTACCATGGTACTTTCCATGGTACTACCATGGTACTTTCCATGGTACTACCATGGTACTTTCCATGGTACTACCATGACAAAATTACCATAGGAAGGTACTTTGATGGTACTAATTACTGAGGTACTTTGATGGGACTTTTTTTATAAGGCCATGGAAGAACCA
>JZLH01S0246159.1:0-17088 GCA_001188425.1 Eucidaris tribuloides
AAACCTTAATCCTACAGAATCGTATCAATCAATCTATGTAAATAAATGTACTAATGGAATATGTCATAATTATTACTCGTGTAATGGGGGAACCAGTCTTAATGCGAATCAGATGCTTTGCTAATAGATGGATGAAAGTTTAAAATAGATCTGAAAGACCTTTACCTCACGTTCCATACATTAATTGTTCATTCAGTTATAAATCGTTGTTTTTAAGATCGTATTACGGGGGGATATACAATTTCCTGTACGTAAGACAATCAATCACGAAGTAATTTGACTGCCATGAATTGCGTTGATCGGTTTTATTGTTATGGACTGTTTTGTGTTTCTTGAAACTACCAGGTCTATAGGTTTATGTTATTAAAGATCTAATTGGCTTTACTAACAGTGGAATGAACGTTGAATGTTGTTTATCGGTACTTAAAGGCAGGGCGTCTCCTTCGCATGCCAGAAAATTAACATTGCGTAAGCACAAACGCAAAGCAGTTTGGTTAGAATTCTTAAAGTGACTATTAGATTTTGAATTGAATAAGAGTATTATTGAGATAAAAATGCAAATAGTATACTAGTCTTCTTTCAGACCCTTACGGTGCATGTGTGTTCATCATGTAGGCTATGATGTGAAATTTATTTATACTTTATAAATGTATACTGTATGCATTCATGAACATGACAAATTTTATGTGTAAGTCTCATGCAGATTACTATTCATAGAACAATACATGATTACTGAAATAATTCTAATGAACTGACACAGTACAATGGACTGCACAAAGGGTCTAATTGAGATTTTCTGTTTGCTGCAGTTTTCAAATGCTATTACTAATCTTCAGATTCCACAAACACGTCCTTCATAAATAGCCTAGTGGCATGAGTGAGGGGTTTTTTTTGTGCTGGATGGGTGCAAAAGTGATACCCTGTATTCAAATACAACAATAGCAAAACTGACGTATCCTGCGAACATAGATCTTTGTGTTTGTCACAAGAGCTTGAAGGTTTACTAAACCCGTTGTACGATGTAAATAGAACCATTTGAGTTCTTTTATTAGGGTGTCATCTGTGGAGTGTCTGAAAAATTATTGTACACACATATATGTAAAGTATATAGATGTTCATAGAGATAAATACAAATAACTATAGAAATAGATATGAGATAGAAGATAGAAATATAAAGATAGATATGGAGATATAGATATTCATCAGATGAGCTCAACGCAACACCTCACTTACAAAGAGTATGTGGTGGCACAAACGTCGAGATTCAGCTTTATTTTCACGAAAATGAAATATCAACGTTAAACAAGTCAACAAGCCAAAACATCTGTCACGCTGGAATTAAATAAAGAAAACATCTCTATTGGTTTTTATTGAGGAAGACTCCAGATGCATTCAAAGCACATTAATTTGAAAGAATCGTATTTTTGTACAGCAGAAAAGGCATAGTAAACATGGAAAACTATCAAGAAACCTAAACATAAAAACTACCAAGATACCTAGATATGGAAATTACAAGATGCCGACGATGGAAATACCACATTTCCGAAACATGGAATCTACAATAGATGGCCTTAAACATGTAAACTACGGCATCATGCCTAAACCTAGGAATCCCGCCGAGTCTAAAGATGAAAGTTGAAAGCTACCAAGATGCCTTAACATGGGAAACTACCGAAGATCCCTAGACATGAAACTACCAACATGTCCTAACCATGGAAACCACCAAGATTGCTAAACAATGGAAACACCAAGATGTCTAAACATGGAACTACCAAGATGTCTAAACATGGAAACTATCAATATGCAAACAGTGGAAGCTACCCAGATGCCTAATACATGGAAACCCCCACGATGCTAATAAGATAGAAGTTGGATAACTACCAGCTGCTTATTGGAAACTACCAACAATGTCTAACCATGAAACCACCAAAAGATTCTAAAACATGGAAACTACCAGAGGCGCTAATCATGGACACTTCAAAAGATACCTAACATGGAAACCACCACGATCCTAAACATGGAAACTACCCAGATGTCCCTAAACAGAAAACTACCCAAGATGCTTAAACATTAAAACTACTCAAATGACTAACACACTGAAAGTACCATAATTCTAACGTTGAAGCTAGCCAATAATGCCTAAACATGAAGCTTGCCAAGATGCCTACACATCGAAACTACCAAGACCTAAACATCGAAACTGTCAATGGCCTAAACTGGATACTATCAAGACTCCTAAACATGGAAACTTTCAAGATGCCTAAACGTGGGATCTACAAGAGCTAAACATGGATAACTTCCAAGATGCCTAACATGGAACTTCCAAGATGCCTAATACGTGGAAACTACACGATGCGAATCATGGATACTATCAAGATGCCGTACATGGAACTTCCAAATGCCTAAACATAAATTTCAAAGTCCGAAGATGAAAATTCAAAGATGCTAAATGATGGAACCACCACAGGCAAAAGATGAAACCAACACAATCCCTAAAGATGGAATTCAAAGATGCCGAAAATAAGTGTCCTTCCTCGGTCGCGTGCTGAATAGGGATTTTATTTTTTCAAAAATTTGCTACATGTTGCATCTTATGGACTTTAAACACGTCCTGTATCATATTTAGTTTTAAAACACGTCACTAAATAAGAGGGATGCGCCGCTCGTAATCCATGTTACGGTTAATCCGATCCGCTTAATGCAAGGCCGTGCGTAACACTGAACTATATACTACGTAAGGTAGAGTTCAGCGGTGGCGAGAACAACAAGCGTGAAGCTGTGAACAAAATTTCCGTTGAGGTAGGGCCGTTGTAAGTTGGGCTCAGCTCCCGCTTTCTTCGGGAATGTGTGCTGGCATAAGGAATTGCAGCCCACACAATTCTGTCGGCGCCGTTTCCGAAGTGTACGGGCATTCCGAATATTATCTCGAGGCCGGCACCTCCAAAACATCAGGCTTTGTTTATTCTCATTAACAAAATTCGAAAATTTTCTCACAAATTTAATCTGAAACGAACATTGCACTAAATGGTTCCCGTTTCATGTGCATATGCACGCCTTTGCTGATAATGCGACTTTTCAGCAAATCTCTTAAAGAGGAAGAAGTAGCAAGGCCCTATCAAACAACTCATTTCTTAAGCGTTTAGTCTTTGCGTTTTTTCCATAGACATATCGACGAAACAGCGCTTTAGGGGAGGAACTTAATTGATTCAAAAAAGTGTAAAAATAATATGGTGCAATTAACACGGCGCCGGGCGGCATGCATCGGTAACGTCAGTGTCAGCTCAAGGCCAGCCTACGTGCGATCTGATTGTTGCAAGAACGCAGTTTTCCCAAATCTTATTCCTGTTGTTGGCAGCTACATCTTCCATTAAGATCAAGGTAAAGGTGGGAAAAGTTAAGGTTATGTCTTATAATCCCGTATATCTTGTGTATACGATGTTTCACAGCGAATTTCACACATACCCCCTCATTACTGGCACCCCAGTCAAGCCTGGCATTGGCACGGGCATCTCCACTCCTGTGGAGTATTGCTGTTAGGCTTCGGCTGCCTAGTAAGTGCGTAGATCTACTTCATTCACAAATGCTTCTCATTCCTCTCACGGTATCGGCATTTATACCCTGGGTTTTGCGGATCTACATTTCCTGAATGTTTTCGACAATAATCGTTTCCTGAATGATCATAGACAGCCGTTTAAGCTTTACTTATTTTGTCAAATTGCTACGAGGAATAGTATTTTAACATCATGATTGGGCTACGTACCATACAAGAAACAATCTGTAGGCAACGCAGAAACCGAGAATCCATCCGTTAACATGATTGAAATTTACAAGCACGAGCGATATATGTTTCGCTGTACAGGAAGTTCAGAGGTTAAAAAACACAACCTGGTACTCTAAACTGGGCCATTGACGGCAAATTCCGCCAGGTATTCCCTCGGAAGAAATAAAATGTTAATTTGTTTACTTTAAGCTGTTATATTGCGTATTTTTGGAAAGTCGGGTTAATAATACACGAGCCTTTTAAAAGTCTCCACGACGCATGTTCGTGTGTGTTTTTTGGTGGTTTTTTTTTGCAGCACTGGTTTTTTCTTCGTCAAAACGTATTAACGGAGATTGTTTATCACCCGTAGCAGGTACGTAGGGCACGTGACCTTTGGGCGGGGAATGATAAATAGTAGATTAGGCTTCCGACAAGGCAACTTGCCCAGCCGAAAAGCATCTGCTCAAAGTTTTCTGTTTAATACGCACAATGTCTCAGAGCAAATCGACTCCCCTATTTATTGCATTTGACGTTTCAAATGGCGTGCGAAAATGAGGTCAGGTGATTAGTGTTTGCGTATCCATTTGTTGTTCATGATCGAGACATTTAAATATGAATTTCGATAAGAAGGTGGTAACGTTAGAGATTTCTGTGAGATCATCCATTAGCATTTCATCAAACAGAAACACCATGATTCACGTAAGCGACCATATTTTGGTCTTAAAAAGAATGTAACGCACTGCAGTAGCTGTGCAGCACGATTTATTTTGCAATGGCGGTATTGAATAGCAATCTTCACCGATTCTAAAGCTCTTTGGATCTAGAGGAGATATCGATGTACAGATATCTCTAGCAAAATACGTGGTTTCATGACACAACAGTTTGTCTTGATGCATAATTCTGAGCTGTGAGTCATTTCAATGCAACCGGAAAACTTGCTTGATGTTAAATCTAGAGATAAACGTACCATAATTTCAATTTCAAACTGTATTTACATATGCATATGCAATCATGTCTTTCTGTTGCCATTTGGTGATGAATAAATTATTTTACATCTTAGTTGTATTGTAAATCTCTCCATCACTTGAAGAAATTTGAACTGAAGTGAATATGTGACCTGTCACCACGATTCTCTGATAAAGTCACACAGCTTATGAAACATGAATATTGAAAGAAAACAGTTTTGGTGACAAATATGGATATTAAAACTTTTGCAACATGTCAAGGTCATAAAACTTATGATTTTTGAGGACACTCACTTTCACACTCACTTTCACGCTTACTAATTACGACAATTGGCACTTTCCTTACCTTTGGGTTGTGCGACTTTATCAGGGTATCGTGGTGACGGGTCACATATATACATAATAAGAGTACTAGTATATACTGTAGAAATCAGAAGGCTTATCTATATATAGAAAAAATGAAAACAGGTAATTTTTGGCAAATTGCCCATTTTAATACCGATTTTTCTCATCTTGGATGATGATCTCTGAGGAAGAAGGGAGTTCCCCTCAAAAAATTCACAATACAAATGGATAAGTTCATTTCGTATGTATACATTTCTCTTCTATAAATTGCCGAAACGAGGAATGGTCAAATTGTCTATAAACGCATCCTCCCCTGCCTCCGTGCATATGTCCTTTTCTCCTAATCTTTCCGATTCTTAACTTTCTTCACATATTTGTTTCCTCTATTAAACTGAGAAACCAGATACAATCTTCCACACTCGTAAACGGCTGACCTCCAAGAGTCAGTGTACACCTCTGGAGATCCTTGTTACGTCGGTGAAGTGTGTTCGACCCAGTTTTCTTCTTGAAAGTAAGATTGTTGGTCAGATTGAGAGGTGTGCGTTTTTACAAGTGCGCACTTGAAAATGTTATTTCATTACAGGTAGAGCGATAAATAACGTAATAGCCATTGCTCTTTTTTTAACGTCGACCTTTCTGCCACGTGTAATTTATACTTCTATCAAGACTGTGTTCTAGATCTGGTAGATGGGTTTCAGTTTGAATATGTGTAATGTCATCATTTATGTAATGCTTTACCTTTTATTCAGCACAAGAGCAGAGATCTGATTCTGGGTGGAAATACTGACTTCTTAACATTAAAATGTCAATAAATGGTAATGAAAGGCCAACACCAAGTACACATCTTGAAACTTATATGGAAGTGCGGTAATACGTTTAGGTAACAGTTTTAGGGGGAATGGACGAGAAATTAATTGGGGATTGAGATTTCCATGTAGTCCCGTAAAAATTCCTTGAGATATACGCAGATCATTTTCGAAAAAGCTCATCTATGATCACTCGGATTTCTGTGAAATCGCTCGTGGCTATGTTTCAATTCCACTGCTATTTCTCAATAGTCATACTTCCTTATATATACCTAGACTCAAAAGCGTTGCTTTTAAAACTGAAGCAATTTTGATTGCCTCTTAGGAATTACTCCTTATCTATGCATCTACCCATTTACATTTTAATGATAATATAAAGTCCCTTTTATATGTGTTTACATGGTAGCATTGGTCTTTTGTGTGGGCGTGGATGTACTTGTCTTTGGAAGGTTTTTTTTCATTATTTTTATTTTTAGTCTCTAGAACAAGAGGGTATCGCTGTCGCAATTCAAGCTCTCAAACGATTGCGACCTTCTTGTTATTGAGATGCTAATATCAAGGTAACTCTGGGGGGCTTGCTCGCTTCCTGAACAGGTGTGCTTTATCGAAAAACGACTTTCGTTTGAGAAACAATGGTAAACTAAAATTTAAACCCATTGCTGGAAGTCCATACATATCGAGGGACCGGCAGTGTTTCCGCAAACGATATGGTGTATACCTTTTATACGAAAAGCGAAATGTCAATTTAGGTATCGTGCGCAAGTATGCATTAAATTTTAAGTAGTCAGTCTTTGTACGCTACCAAACATTTTTTTTTGTGACGTTAAGGATTTCTTTCTATCTGAAATACGGGTTCATGATTGAATAAAGAACGACAATTTAGATATCTAGCAAATAAACTTTGCGTACATGTGTGCAGAATAAGTCCGCACTACTTGCCATATATAAGTATGTTTACACTTACTTATTATCACTCTGCACTACAAATATAAAATTAGCCTTTTGACAAGGCATTGTGGGTGTGGGTTGTCCTCACGCCATTAAGCTCTGAGCAGTAGTTGTATCCGTGCGCCTAAAAAGAGACTAATTATAATGCCTACACTCCTGGCGCACCGAAAGATTGGGCTGTTCACCAACAACGCCTTTTCTATCTTGCACTGACCGAACCAAACTAATTATATATGCAGGACAGATCTTGGAGCGCTCATATGGACCGATCATGAAATATTCATTACATAATCGTTTGTGCCGAATCCACGTTACGGACCGGTTTCAAATCGTACAGTACGTGGAATATGACCGTGGGCTACATTTGAAGCAAGCTATTTCCCGTAACACTAGAAGGAATTTGATAAACTAGCTATTTTAGGCATTGCAGAATACCTCGTAATTGCATAATGTAACAAATCTAAAGTCGGAAAATAGATAGTCAACGTTGATAACACAGTTTCAGAAATCTATTCACCTACTGTAAACATGAACGCATCCATCACACGCGCCCAGTGCATAGCGCATACTACGTGCAGTGCGGAGATATCTCTACGTGTGTACTATGAATACACATTCTCGCCCTCTGTGAATCGTGAAAGCTGATTGGCAGCCACCGTTTGGTGGCAGATTTTGGCTGCGAAACAAAGGTTAAAATAAGAAATTCGATGCAGGATAGCAAAGGCCGAGAGGCTTCGCCTCTCGCCTGCTTTGTCACTGGGGTTAGCGCGGTTAGTCTTGTTCCAGGCGCTAGTGGGGTATTGCACTGACGGGGGAAATCATTAAGCCCCGAGGCCTTGATCAAAGGCTAATATAAAATGGGCACATCCGTATTTTCTTTAGGAGTTACGGACACGGTTAAGAATGTTGATCATTATTTCAAAACACAATTAATGTATTATTATATCAAAGAACTATATATTTAGGTTTTGTATAAAATCTGACCATCAGGCAATGTTGTTATGAGAAAATTGATTAGTAGCGTAAATGTACAGTTTGGGACGTTATAATTAGAACAGCTGCTGGGTTAATTTTTTTTTAACACGGGGAGCAATTAATAGGTATTTATTTATCAAATTATGTCCGAAAGGTATACTGCCCATGTAGTGGTCATGGCAAAAGTGGGGAATTAGATTCAGTCAAAACTGAAACTAATTATGTTGGTTACCACTTTATAAAATTCCATTGCAATTTTGTGGCAACAAGACCATTTATTCTAGTATAAGCATTCTTCAAAGAAGGGTTCACAAGTACTAGACTTTATTTCCTTGTATTTAAGTGGTATCTGAACAAGCATCTTGTTCGTCGAGTATACTTTTTAAATGGTTTTTATTGCATTTTATTGTGTAGTCTTTTTGAACATCATAGTTGGCGTATGCAATAAGGGTGGGAGCAAGGCACCCCCACCTACAAAGTAGAATTCTGTCTTATACAGATGTGAAAATATTCGTTCCCCCCAAAACCAAGGGAAATAATGTCTTATGATTTAGATTAAGATAGTAAACTTGCCTGTATAGTACCGGTAAAAGTTTATAAAGACAAGGTTACGTCAAAAGTAACAATAAGATTAAAAACAACATCAACAACGGCCATACTACTGACAGTCTCAAGGGATGTACCTGATACAATCGTCGAGGGCTGGCAAGATTTCCGGACCAGATAGATTGCAACTGAATTCAGAAATGTGATAGCTTATAAGGCGTGTAAATGGCTGTGATTTAATACCAGAGTAGTATCATTATTGACCCAACCCCATCCCCCTTTCCGGAAGAAAGACACCGTTCATTCGGCAATCAGTTGATAACGCTTTAACTGAGTAAATCAGGAATAATCTTTGTTTAGGTTGGCAGTACGAATGCCATCTTTGTACGTAAATCATCTAGGAAAGATTGCTGTATGCAGTGTACAGGAATAAAGGGGAGGTAAAAAAAAAAGAGACAAAAATAAGTGGTCGATGTGTTTGGGTCCTACTGTTATGAATATATCTCAAGTTTGTTGTTGATTTGTTTCTTGCTTTTATTCGTTTGTTCGCTCATTTGTTTATTTGTTTGGTTGTTTGGTTGTTTGGTTGGTTGGTTGGTTGGTTGTTTGGTTGTTTGGTTGTTTGGTTGTTTGTTTGGTTGGTTGGTTGGATGGATGGTTGGATTGTTGGTTGGTTAGTTGGTGGGATGGTTAGTTGGTTGGTTGGTTGATTGGTTGGATGGTTGGTTGTGTGTGTGTGGGTGGTTGGGTGGTTGGTTGGATGATTGGGTGGTTGGGTGAGTGTTTGGTTGGTTGCTTAGTTGCTTGGTTGCTTGCCTGCTTGCTTGCTTGCCTGAATGGTTGCTTGTTTACTTGCTTGCTTACTTGTTTGCCTGTTTGTTGGTTGGTTACTTGCTTGCTTTTCGTATGTTGTTTGTTTACAAGTTTGTTTGGGGACAATGGGGCAATGAAACAATAAAGCGAAAGTTTCCCGGAATGTAATTTTTTTCGCCGACTATGGGCTACATCTGACGTAGAGCTCCATTCTTTAATCATAAAAAAACATTGTAATGTGTGATAATTGAGTCATTATTCAAAGATGCATCTCATTGGGCCATGCATACGTCCTAGATTTCCAGATTTTCCGTGAAGTGCATACTTTCTACCGACTATCACAAGACAGTACAACTTGTTATTTCACGATATGCTGCCACTAGAGATTCGTCGGTACGCATGATGACAACTCGCTTTAAGGGACTTTCTGTAGTCAGTTCAGCGGATGTCAGCTATTACAATAAGCTTCTCGCGGAGCAACGTTGATTTTTTCCTCATGACGTGACATATTCACTAGGGGCTAGTTTAAGAAAAGCAATGCGGCGCAGTGAAAGTATTGTTACTTAAGGGGGGATAAGAGCTTATCGCCGTAAATGATTCAATCCAAGCTTTGGTGTATGCCACGTACTGCCCGAATACCTGATTTCCTCACTGAATTCCATTGTTGAAACGAAGAGCGTCTAGCGTCATGAGCTCCCGGCCATGTATACCGATCACGTTAAAACAAACCCACACTTGTATTCCCCATCGACGAACAGTGTTTTCATGTAGCATGTTGTGTCTTGTACCGTGGGGCTTGTCGAGGCCCTGTCATGACCTCGATCTGTTCCACAGATTGCATCTTGTTCCAAAAACGGCATCGTCGTTCACCTACGTCGGCAGCTAAATATCTAGGGGTCGGGGGTTGGGGTGGGGGCGGTAAACGCGATGGAATACATCTTCCTATAATCTGCGAGGAAGCCAGGAAGGCGATCACGTCAGGTATCCGAAACATTGAACGCATATATCCAGAAATATTAGACCGATCCTAAATAGAGATGGTGATTTATTTATTTTTATTTATTTATGTATTTATTTATTTATTTATTTATTTATTTATTTTTATTTATTTATGTATGTATTTATTTATTTATTTATTTATTTATTTATTTATTTTTATTTATTTATGTATTTATTTATTTATTTTTATTTATTTATGTATTTATTTATTTATTTTTATTTATTTATTTATTTATTTATTTATTTATTTATTTATTTATTTATTTATTTATTTATTTATTTTCTGGTTCATACGCTCATTGTGATATTGTTTGTGTAATAATTAGCATAATCTTCTTTTATTTTTCTGATTATCTCCGTCAGTTGATGAAGTAGTGGTAGTAGTAGTAATAGTAGTAGTGGTAGTGGTAGTAGTAGTAATAGTAGTAGTGGTAGTAGTAGTAGTAGAAGTATTAGCAACAGTAGAAGTATCATTGTCATCATACTATCCTCATCAACATCATTATCCTTATCATCATCATCATTATCATCATCATCACCTTCATTTCCATCGAAACAATCATCATCACCATCACCATCATCATCATCATCACTATGACCATTATACAATATAGGTGTCGAGTGTCGAGTAGCCAGTGCAGTTGCCCCCGTTCACTAATTCATAATGCTGACGCGCGTGCTCCGGCCACCTGATGTATCCCTCTTGCTCCTTCGGGGCGCCTTTTCCGCCCAGAGCTACTGGCGCTTCATTTGGGATTATGTATCTTGCTCTCTCTTCAGTCCTCGGTGTTGTCGAAAATCGCACCCGTATACTGTTACGGCATGAGGCGTTAAAGCGCGGTTCTTGTATGGAGATGATTTGTTTTTCTTTGCAACGATGTCAATGGATACCCGGTTCCGTTCCAATTAATCGTTAATCTGGTACCTGTTTCGTATGTTACGCATGACTTTACGAATGACTTGAAATACGGCAAGCCAAATGTGATTCTCGAACTATTGACATTGAATCCGCTGATTTGCTCAAATATGCAAATATAGATTAACATTTTTACAACCATTTATCGGGCATTTCAATGCAAACCTTATCTTTTGGCAAAATGTCATTGGCATTAATCATACTTTCTTAAAATGACATGAACAAAGTTTACTTAGCACTTCATATTCGAGTCGTTCGTAAAGTCATGCGTAACTTTACGAACATCTTTATGAAACAGGCCCAGCATCGATACATAATTGTTTCATATATCGATCTATCTTGTTAGCTATTCTGTCAATTAAAGGCAGGGAATCTCATTTGTATCTCTCCAGCAGTACATTAAAACACCACTCATGTCTTCAGGCTATCAATGAAGGACATGTCGGTAATTGCTTATAATTTGAAAATAATGCGGAAATAGCAATTCCCGTCTAGTGTATAATCTATACTAGGATTTTTGTCTCTAACAAATATAATTCAAATCAATAATTTCAGTTACACTGAATTTCTAGCTCCCATATATAGTTTACTAAATGTTCTTTTATTTGTTTTCCTTCTATATAGCAGTGTATTTACACAATACCAATATTTAGCCATGCAAAAGAGACGCCCGGCCTTTAATATGCTACTTCGCAGATCGTTGTTTTTCATACAGCAATGATCCAATTTTGGAGTTAGTGGGTTAGTCGATCATTACACTTTCTTTTACGTTTATCGACCAATTTTTAGTCAAATTGAAACAAAACTGCCAGGCGGCTAACTCAGTTTTGATTTAATAATTTTGTTGTTTTGACTGTTTTGTCTTATTACGTGTTCCAATGAAACTCGATATCAACATGAACATAATTGTCGAAAATGAGAGTAATGGCGGCAGTCTGTTTAGCAATTTAGATTAAAAAATTGATTAGATTTGTATCACCAAGTATCACCAATAACATGAACGCTCATCACAGACGCAATTGGGAATGAAGTTGATTGAAATACTGTAGCAACTGCAGCTGTGCTTAATAAGGTCAATATAATGTTAGATGAAAACTGAATACATGCGTGCATACATGATGATGGTTTTGATAAGGTTAAATATTTTGACTTCAATGACTATATTTTACGTCATTTTGTATCGTGGGGGCACTTAAAGAGGCAGACGTGTACCGTGACTTCACAAATTACCAAGTAGTTAAAGATTATTTCGACATATGAAGAATTTCTTGAGTAAATTATCGAGATAGTCAGTTGGATTACAATGAAATATATTGCATTTAAATTGGTATATCGAAAAAAAACCCCGAAATGACGGTAATGTCAATTAATTTCAACCTCTCTAATGTCTTGGTATTGATATAATTACACAAGCCCATACACATACATACAGACAAATAAACATACACACAAATAAACATACACACAAACACACACACACATGAACACACACCAACACACACACACACACACACACCTCCGCATGACATAATGAAAGGAAATAAAAGCGTAATACATACATACAGCCTACGGACATACATACAAAAATGCAAACATGTAAAACATACATCAGGCAGATCATATATCGATTTTGTCAGTTTTGCTGTCATTTCCAAGTCCCCTTCAACCTAGAAAACCTTATCAAGTTCCGCGATAGATGTACAGTCCAGAATTATACATGAACTCTGTCATATCACCGATGTCTAAATATAACCTCAAACCTTTGTCTGGAAATATGTTTTCATGTTGAAAAAGTAATCGCAATGTTCCTTTTCACTAACCTTCGCAAAAATAAATGTCAGTCGGATAGTCAAATCAAATGTTTGTTAGATTTTGTAAAAGTCAAGCAAAATGATTGATATCAAGAAAAGAAACGTAAATTAAGTATTTTGTCTTACAATGCATGTAAATGGCTTAAACGTAACCTGGAGTACTGGCAGGCTTCAGACCTGGTTTCCGCACGTCCGACCATCTACAAGTACCAAGCCAAGTGATAGAGAAGTCAAAGGAATATTGGTGTAGTCTGTATCTAGGTTTTATAGACTATGATAAAGCCTGTGATACTTTGGGTCACATGTCACTTCTAACAGCCTTAAAGAAACACAATGTCGACATGAAATACATTAATATCATCAAGGCCATCTATAAAGAACCAACAGCACGAATTCATCTTGACGACAAAATCACCGACCAATTTCAAATCCTGAGGGGTGTCAGGCAAGGCGATCCAATATCACCTAAACTATTTACAGCAACACTGGAAGAGGTGTTCAGGAAAGTCGACTGGTCTGACAAAGGAATCTCAGTGGACGGCGAACACCTAACCCATCTTCGATTTGCCGACGACATTCTCATTCTTAGTCACAACCCAGAGGAACTACAGGAAATGATCCATGATTTAGCAAAAAAGTGGGACTGAACATGAATGTGAAGAAAGCAAAAGTCATGTCAAACAACAATAATTTCAAAATTACAGTGCTAGGAAAAGACGTAGAAATTGTGGATCATTACATCTATTTAGGGAAGAAAATTACGCTTAACACAGAAACATCAGAGGAGATCAAAAGACGAATCCAGCTTAGTGAAGTTTGGTTCACTAGGCTACATCTTTTGTGATAAAACGATTCCAATCTCCCTAAAAAGACAGGTATTCAACCAATGCATCATACCTGTCCTCTCTTATGGGGCTGAAACATGGACTACAACCAAGCGCCTGGAGCAAATACTGAGGGTATCTGAGAGGGCAATGGAAATAATAATGCTGGGCATCACAAAGAAAGACAGAATGACAAATGGCGATCTCAGATTGAAAACTTCTCGAGGGAGTTTCACTGAGACCTTTAGCTTATATCTTGCTATATTACTCGTAAAAATACAATCTTGCATGTTATTTTGAAATTATGACGAACAATAATTTCATGTTCACTTTGTTCATGCGGTAATCTTTTAAGTATCCAAGGATAAAGTTATCCGATTAAGTGTTGCAAACTATTATGTAGAAATTAAAACATACTCTGTAAAAATACTAAACACTCTTATGAACACTTTTCTTAACACTATATAAACACTTGAACACGTTTATCTGGAAATCATAAACACTTTTAGTTAGAAATTCTGTGTATCACCTATGAAATCAAAAGTTCGTGTTTATTTCTGGAACACTTCATCAACACTTAAACACGTTCATAAACATGTTTAGGTGTCTAGGTGTTGAAAATCATAAACGCGACCACAAATATTTTGTGAATATCTAAATAGTTAGGTGTTTATGTAGGTGCTTCTAAAAATGTTTTGATATCAATCATGTTTTGACATCATATAGGTGATACACAGAATTTCTAACTAAACGTGTTTGTGATTTCCAGATAAACATGTTCAAGTGTTTATAAAAGTGTATAGTATTTTAACAGTGTAGAAACATTAAAAATAATGTTCGACTTCTGATTATTGGATGCTCGTCATGTCGTTGAATTCAAGACGTCAACATTTAACTGCTAAGTAACCCCCCCCCCCCGCTACAAGAATCTAAATGATAGTGCAAGCGCGACTTTTATCATGTAGTCATTTCAATATCATTAGATCGGGCGGTGTTTGGCATAGGATATAATTTATGGCCCCAAGGCGGTAATGTATCTGGCTAATTCAAACAATTTCCATTGCAGATTATGCCAACTCCAGAGTGAGCTGATACTTGCGAAAATATTTGTATTTTTCGATACAGTTCAAATGAGGCTGTTCTTCATGAGTTAACTGGTGGATGGTTTCTTTACGTCCAGCAATACATGTCTTAAAGATATAAAGTTCGGGATTTGCACTCCAGAAAACGTCAAAAATAAATAAATCAGCTCAAATGGTTCACAATATAAATAAACACCTGTCATAGAACCTTTGGGTAAAATACGTAGTTTTGGTGAAAATCTGGACATTTAATCTTCAAACTTTCCACAGTGACGTGCACATGCACGGGCCTTTCCGTTAGTTCCAAAATTGTCCGATCAGCCGTTAGCCGAAGGTCGCGCGGAGTTCAGCCGTTTAACCAATCAGTGTGCTCCGCTGGTCGTGCGAACGTACACATAACCGTAATCTGCAATTTGAGCAAAATTTAACTCACGGAAAGAACAATATTTTGGTAACATATCGTTATTAGTTTTTTCTCATAAAACAGCAAGTTCGTGACGTATGGATCTCAAACTTTCAACACACCATTTGTAAGTACTAAACTACCGTTTGGTATTGATAATGAAAGGAGTGATGGACTTGCAAATCCTGAAATCTATCTTTAATTGTTGGCCAAGTATGGTATAATTTTTCAAATGTTTGTTAATAACAATTCGGTTCATTGTAAGTTTCAAACATATTCACTTTTGGGACGTCTGTCCAATTATTGGTATTTTTGTTTTTCACTCTTAATAAACTCCAAGTATAGTTTTGGTAGATCAAACAATTTTTTTCGTCAACCTTTCACAAAGTATTCTATAATTACCCCAGACCAGATATCTCCCAAGATCTGAAATTATTTTCCGTCATTTAATTGGTTATAATGTCCTCATTATACTGAAATCTATGTCAAACTGTGAAATTGATATAGACTGGTCGTTACAATAAAATACTTCATGTTGATACTAATACGGTCAATTAAACACTATTTCCAACTATATGAAGACGATAATACCTCCATTACATCAATCTGTGGAATAGGATCCTCACAAATCGGTAACTTGGCAAAATATTACGTCTTCTATAAAATTATGTTTACAGTGAGCTCGCTATCGGCCGATTTGGTGTTTGTTTTCTTGATGACGTACTAACGATAATAACAAACACGTCTTAGCACTGCAGGCATCAGTGATCAGACAACATTATTTACCCGCGCTTTTTGCCGGCTGTCTGAATGAGGCCCGCCGATTTCACGGACCCGATTGTCACCTAGCCGGCGTCTCTTCCGATATTTGGGAGCCTGAAGACGAGCTAATAATACCATAATACCATCACCCATTACTTTTATGTGCAGACGTTACATGCGTCCTCCGAGCAAGGTGGGACGAATGACCAACAAACACGGACGTTTATTGCAGACTGTTCTTCTATTTGTAAGACTTAAGAAAGGGGCCGGAGACTTGTTATTTCATTCTCTCTTTTTTTTTACAAATCCATTAAAGTAGACGTAAAAGAGAAAACAAAAATGTCAATGATAACGGTCAATTGATCTTGTGCTTGTAATGTGCGAACCACTTGAGGGATGTCTAATGGGTTTCACACTATGCGCCCGCCAACCGACGGTATTCACACTAGCATTTAAGTGCTGCTAAAATATACATATGGTATTATATCCTGATCAAATTATCATTGTTGTTGATTTTGTGGAAAGCGCAATTTTTTTTTGTCTATTTCGAGCGGTGAACTCGTCTGAACTATGAAAACCCATCGTATTTAAGAAGGCATTCACAAGATTGGGAGAAATGAAAAAATGCTTCTAGAACCAAACTTGTTAAAAGATATACCAGTGTATGCACCAGGTGAAGTGTATCTCCTGGCTGGAAGGATTGCTTAGAATTTGTTTATGAGAATCAAGCATGGACATAGTACCTGTACTGAATTACTCTCGTGCCCCAATAGAAATTAATCTCATAGAAAGCCTGTCACAAATGTCAAATTTGCCTGTTTAAATGAGTCAACATTTGACGACAAAATTTTCACAGTGGAATCCTTGCATAGTTTATTTTATTCCAGAATAGTTTTACTCCAATTTAGGAGCTACCTCCACTCATGCTATTTACCTTTAAGTCAACGTTGAAATTTGATATGGTTAGTTATAAACTACAAGCGCATTGGCGATAGCACATTATATACCTACCGATGTAAACAAACATAGATGTACGCATGCAGGGGTGGGGTGTTTTGGGTGTTCAAACAACCCTTTCTGGCCCTAAAACCGGTTACCGTAGGACATGATTTAGTATTGAAAAACCGATTGTC
>JZLH01S0246159.1:23472-39297 GCA_001188425.1 Eucidaris tribuloides
CCAACTGAGCCAACACACCGGTTATAATATATATTACTTATAAAACACATTAAAAACTAATTATGCAATCACTTTAACACAGGCAATTAAAATAAAATCATTTTTGCTCTTACTGGAAAGAAAATTTGAACTAAGGAGAACACAATCCCTTTTATGAGATCATACAGGCCCAGAAAGAATGCAACACCTGCGATCGTTAATTTCTTCAACATCATAGACAAAATGTCATTGTTTTTTGCTTTTATTGTAAGAAAATTCTTTTTCCAACAAAATGATATAATTATTACTGCTTTGAATTATCGCGTTTGGATCCTAGGTGACTTTTGTGGGACAATATCGCTTAAAAAATTTGCCCACCTACTTCAACAACAGCGATCCTCGCGAAGGATATTCTTGCGTCAGGCAGGCGTGCGATAGAATAACAATAGATAGAATAAATCTCAATAACAAAAGGAGGGCATTATGTCCTTTGTCTGATTAACATGGCACGCGGCATTGTGAGAATATTTCGGCTTTCCTATGACCACTGGATTAAAGCAGTCGCATTTTGGGGAATCAACATTGGCTCAGAAAAATGGTCCTAGGATCCAAACGCCTTACTCAAAATTGATGAACAGGGTACCATTTTGTTGGAAAAAGAATGTTCTAACTAGTTATTTACACATCAAGACTATTTTGCCGATGATACTGAAGAAATTAACAATGGCAGGTGTTGCATTCTCTCTTGGCCATCCTGTATAATGTGACGTATACACTTTCGGCTTTAATGTGAGGTCAGCAAGGGGGTCATGTATGAAATATATCATGCAACTGGAAGCTGAGGTTGATTCTAATGTTTGATATCATTTTTGTGAGATTTCATCACGAACAGCTCAAGATATAACAAATTATTTTCAGATTAATTCTTTATTTTCGATATTTCTGGTGAAGTGTTCCTTTAAGTTCAAGGGCCTATATCTTTTAAGTGATACCACAATTTGACTATACAAGGTACCTAGCGTTGTTCTATAGGGTCTATTCTACCATCCTATCGGGTCAAAATTGAGATGTAGTGTGGGTTGCACGAAAGTCACTTTCCAGGCCGTTTTTCAGAATCTGCTCCCGTACTATACGTTGTTTCGTACGTGTGAGTGTGCTGACAATACGTACATTGTGGGAGTACCCGAATAATCAAGCCCAATTCCATTGAGGAAGTAAAAATGCGACATTGTGGGAGTATTTTAACAAAAGAGAGAACAATGGGATACTCTCACAATGTACCCATTGTACGGTGTGTGTGTGTGTGTGTGTGTGTGTGTGTGTGTGTGTGTGTGTGTGTGTGTGTGTGCGTGTGTGTCTGTCTGTTTGTCTACGCGCGTGTCTCTATGTGTTTATCTGAGTTTACGTGTGTCATTGGAATCGTCACTGTCTCGACCAACGTAAACGCGGAATTAAGACTGACATGAGTATATTCTTTGCGTAATCTTTACCAACACAGAATTCTATCAATCCGACATATTCGACTGAATACTGGGTGAGTGGGTGACAAACTTAATTGGCGGTGGATTGAAAATTACGACAAGAAATCATTTCTACAAAAGTCACTGCGCAAACAGACAAGCACAAGGAGAGGCTTTTGTGTCTATTTTGCTTTTGTTCGTTGAACAAACATTTTATGGTAAATCTGGACATATTCTTGTCTATTCTCGCTGAATGCAAACATTTGCACTAATGGCATCGTTTAACAATTTTCATGTAAACAAATCTGAGCTACACAAGTTGTCATGTTATTGGTGGAATGGATAAAGTCTTTAAAAAAAAAGAACCCGAAAAAATTACCTCAAAGCGATCACAGTGTGCTTTAAAAAGTGACGATTTTTTATCAACTGGATTTGCCTTACCGATTTACCTCCATAGACTGTTGTGTTATAATGTAGAGTTCCTTATTCAGATGTGATATTTACCCATACAGTGGCGACCGAAAACATCGTCGCGTTACAAACAAGTTTATTGAAGCAATGTTCAAACGCGACGAAACACAAAGCCAGCGTAGTAAAAGCGTGCCTTGCGTGTATTTGAAACGAATTCGTTTCAGGAAACGTGTAATTTGTAGCCGTTTGTAACGTGACAACGTTTTTGGTTGCCACTGTACATACATTGTTAGTGGTAGCATACAATGGCGACCAAAAGAATTGTCACGTTCCAAAAGCGTTTACTGAAACGTGTTTAATGAAACGATGTTCAAACCCGATGAAACGCAAAGCCGGCGTAGTAAATGCGTGCCTTGCGTTTATTGAAACGAATTCGTTTCTGGAATCGTGTTTGCAGCCGTTCGGAACGTGACGATACTTTCGGTCGCCACTGTAACTATCGCAGCCTCATATTCTACGGTGTGTATTTGTCCATTCAACACTGTCATGTAGCTCATGCATTGACGTTTTTTGGACCTCAACGATGTTAATATGCCTTTAAAAATGTGCCCTTTTTACCCTTTGCCAGTACAATGTTAAACTCCATGATATTTGTCTTTTATTTGTCTATCCCTGGAGTTTCAGTTGTTGCCGTATTCTTTGTTACATTGTTATGCTATTCTTGCATTTCTTTGCCAAATAAAACATTAATAAAACAAATAACATATATATAAATAATCACTAAACCCACAGATATATGCCTGCCTCTACCTATATATCTCAAGGGATCTTCTCATGCATAATATTTCCACCGAATAGAATCTGCAGAATACAGTCACGAAAAATGGGATCATAATGCAAAATTAAATTTGCGACCACTTTCCCTAAATAGTGTAAAGGGATTAAATGTGCAGCAAGGCGATCATTGCTGTAAGTTTATACTACCTATCTTTCTATGGGCACCTGCTTTAGTTTATTTCTGGCGTTAACTGGTGCAAAGACTTTTCCCTCAATTGAAGGGTTGATTTGCAAAAAGCGCTAAATCCGCTTTCCATAAAATTGAGTTATAAACATCAACACATTTTCTTAGCGATTGTATGAATTTTAAAGCCAAATTCTAAAAGCAAGTATAAAATATTTCGAGTTTTGGTTTTATTTTTCCATATGCGCGTATACAAACTCTGGCAAAGAAAAAATGCATTTTTCTCCAAAGTTACTTAAAGTGGATTTAGTCCGTTTTTGCAATCAACTCTTCAATTGAGAGTAGATCCGGTGCAGTGGAAACTGTATTTCACAAAATGGGCATTACGGGTATAATTCGAAAGTTCTCCACTTAAATCTACCTCTCGTCTCGCCTCGTTTTCAAAGAGCCTAAACAACGATTCAATTTCTAGTCGTGTCTGGGTGAAATCTCGAGGAAACTTCGTGAGCTTGCACTCAACAATAATTGGAAAGACAATTGAAACTTAAATCCCACCTGAAATTGTGGGATTCATGCATATCCCTAAATCTCTAATGTCATAGCTGAAATCATTCAGACTTGGAAACTTTAAAAGGGACATTTAAGCAATATGTTTGTTTTTCTCTTTTTAATTTGGAATAAAATATTCCAGACTGTATGATAAGTTTAATCATATCTCAGTTCAATTTCTGTGATTCATAATTTGTATTATTGAATATGTATTCAGTGAAATTTATTTGATTTTGATTTTTTTTCCATACTCAAGACTTATGTACGTTATGATTGTGTAGTTTGTTTGTAGTTTGGTTATTGTGTTGATATTCCCATAATTTGATTTATTTCATATTTGTTCCATATTCGAAACCTATTTATGGTATGTTTGCCATTATGTGTAAGTATTTATTGTTCTGGCTTTATTTTTGTTTGTGTATTGTCAAAATTATACCTCATAATATATAACAAGGTACACCTGTTTTACAGGCCTGTTTTTGATGGTGTGTTCCTGATATTTTATACTGCATTGTACTTTTCATGTAAATATCGAAATAAATGTTGATTTCATTCGATTCGAATTGATTTGATTTGATCACCCACTACTTAAGTCCCTGAGAACATCATAATCCAAATTCTTTACAAATTTATATAAGTCACGTTACGCTGACAGGAGGACGTTGCCAGTAAATTGCCTCCAACTTGAAAAATATCGACTAATTTGACATCAGCACTTAAAAGGCTGACAGAATGTCCTCAAAAGATCAAAATGGTGTGATTTCATGTGAAATAAGCCAGTGGTTTTTAAGTTAGAGGTAATTTACTGGTAACGCCCTTCTGCTTAGAGCACACGCTAACGCCCCACTGCCAGTGGTTGATGCACTCGAACGCACACCGTTTTTGATAACTTAGGGACAACGAATATATAAGTATACCGTCCTTGCGAAAGGAATTATTTATTACGCACAACCCACAACGACTGTGTACCTTTAAAAAATACATAATTATTCGAAGGCGGCTGACAACTGTCGTCGCCACGTATTAAGGTTTATTAATATCCAGGTATGCCGGTGATTAATACATAACCCCATCAACATGTTTGATCTGGGATCAAGTTAATTCATCAAATTTGTATTATGACGCACAACTTTTGCGTCAACTTGTTTTACATGATTATTCTAAAAGTCTACAACAACAGACGCCAGCGCATCATAATGTATTCTATAACTGAGCTTCTAGGCGGATCTTCTGTCGGCGTAATGTGAAGTAAATTGTCTTCTGTAAGGCGGTGCACGTGACTCTATTTTGTTTGGTAATGGGCCTACATAGGAGAACATTATAGAGCTAAACTTATGTATTAAGCGCACGAGCACTTCATTGTACGTGATCAGGTTAACAACCAACTTAAAGTCTTACAAAAGGATGTGAGGATAAATGTCTAAAACAAAGGATCTAATATCTGTAGGCAAAATCAGTCGTCCAAAGATTTATTTGATAAAATATGAAATTGATTAAACAGTAAATTCTCAACCGTCATATTATGTAAATCCTGTAGAAGAATGGCATAAATGGTGAAAAATGAAATATGATTAAAATTTAGAGTTTCACATGACCTATTTCAAGGTAGAAAGTTTTATATACAAGAAAAAAATAATAATATCATATCTAACACAGCCGCCACAACATTGTTGTTTGTAGGGAGTTATCTGTCTTTCAAGAGTTCAGACAAGCAAATAGTGGCAGCTACCAACAACTTACCCCTCTCCTCAAACATCCCAGTAGAAACAAAGCCAAATTATCAATGCTGTCTGCATCCCAATCTTGACATACCAATGCCAAACGTGGACCAGACTAAATCACAAGAAAGGAAACTAACAACTTGTGAGATGCAGTGCCCTAGAAAATTTTGTAAATGTAACCAGGGGGCTGTTTTATAAAGCTGTTCGACTTTACGACTGACTTGAAGTATAGCAAGCCAAATATGGTTCTCAAATTATTGAAATTGCATCTTTTAATTGTTCAAATATGCAAACATAGACTAAATTATTACTCTTAACAAGCATTTCAATGCAAATTTTATCTTTGGGCAAATTGACATTAATCATACTTTCTTACAATGACATGAACAAATGTTGGCATTTTATTCGGCACTTCATAGTCGAGTCGTTCGTAAAGTCATGCGTAACTTTACAAACATCTTTATGAAACAGGTCCCAGACGTGACATAGTTAAGAACACAACATTATAGACAAATGGTGGAATCCACTCTATTCACCACTTCATCCAGCAGCATAGATGTTTGGACATGTAGTGAGGATGTCATCATGTCAAATACCCAGTGGGGAATACAACGGTCCAAAAAAGACGTCAGACAACAATGCCAGAGGCAGACCCATATAAACCTGAATAAAAGGCGTTAAAGAAACATTGACATTATATGGCATCCCAGGGTTGCATCTGACCACTGACTGATTCTCCCCAAGTCCCAAGACACACCCAGTTGTTATCAGTGCATTGATAAAGTAAAGTAAGTATCTTTCTTTCTTTTTTCACCTATCTCAACGTGAACTATCAATGGCTTATCTCCCGTTTTATCTTTCATGTATTCGATTGTAATACAGGAAAACGAGATATCTATCGTCCTATCATTATGTTCCCTATTTGTCAATGTCAAAATATTTTTGAAAAAATAATCTTTACACACTATATCCTTGTTTATTTGCACTATTTGGGCAAACACGCATACTTAAGAAATCATGTCGTGATTAATCTAACAAAAAATGTACTTAAATAATGCGCGTATATTTTCTCCTGATAATGCTAATGAGATCAAAACAATTTGTCGATGTCAAAATATTTTCGAAAAAATAATAATCTTACACACTATTTCCTTGTTTATTTACATAACTTGGGCAAAAACGCATGGTTAAGAAATCATGTTATGATTTATGTAACTAACAGAAAATGTACTTAAGTAATGCGCGTATAAGAAACATTTTTCTCCTGATAATGCTATTTATGATATTAAAACAATATATTACAACGGTATCAATACTAACTGGTATTCCAGTTACATTGAAATAACCATTACCAACATAACAATGAGGCACCGATATATTCTGACTCTGATGGAGAAAGGTGACCTTTGTGATGAGAAAGGGAGAGAGAGAGGGAGAGAAAGACGGGCTTGTAGTAATGGAGGGGAGGAGAATAGAATAAAAGATCCGATTATAGAACATAAAATCCCCAAAGCTCCCATTTTGGTCGTGTCTCTAGGGCTCTAACGATCGTACGAGTGAAATCGATCGATCCCAAAAGAGGGCAAGAGAGAGGGGAAATACGAAGGAGCACACTTTGAAAAGAGAGACAATATACAAGGGGCAACTGGTAGAGATAGCAAGAGTTTATGGGGTTAGATTGACATCACGGTCGTGGAAATTGCTTGGTAAACTTGAGTTAAGAATGTCGGGCTCAGTATAACGCCTTCATCTTTATTTTAACGAAGTAAAAAGTCTGTTAAGCCTACACAATCATGAAACGTGATGGCAATAAAACTAATATGGGATTTCGGGTTGACAGTGAACGAGCGCATTTTACATGCAAAGCAGGAGTTTGTGGCGCGTGCATGTCTGGTATTCTGTCTTGATTTAACTGAACCCCCCCCCCCAACACACACACCTCCCGGCAAGAGAGAGCACATTTCCACATTTAAACATGTAAACCAAGTCATTCGGCAAATGAACAAAAACTCCCGCGATGAATTTTGTATAACAGGGCCTACACTAAGCTTTTTTAGACATTGATGCTTTTTTGTTACGTATAGTATGAATCCCAAAAGTACATAATATTCAAATAGTTTAAGTACGAACATGATTAAATTGTGCTCTTTAACATTCGTTCCCTAAAACATTATCTATATCAGGCTCTTATGTAATAATTTCACTTCCGCATTCCTCTTATCATCGTGTTCAGAGATGATACCAAATATATAATCGCATTGGCTTTAAACTGCATGCAGTATTTTGTCGAAGAAGTTTTTTCTTTATTATGAAAATACATTTCCTTCACAAGTATTTCTCCTAACGGTATAATTATGTTCGAATACACCATTTTTTCTTCGTTTGTATTCAAATACCCATCACTCTGAAATTCAATTACATTTTATCATAAAGAAATTAATCCGGTCTTTTAGAATTATCTGTAACCAATAGCAGGCTAATTTTAGCTCCGACCTTGAATTATGTACAATGATAGAGATTATTTTCCATTGAAGCGTGATAAATGTACTTTGCATTTTGCTTTCCGAGTGTAATATTATAGAAATTAGCTAGGGGTACCTACTTATTCAAGCATGTCGAGTGTTCAGATTTGATGGCGTGTAAATATAAATAACACAATATCAAAGGTACTTATGTTGTATGGATTTACTTGAAATGAAAAATGTGGCTTGTTGCTGGCAAGGACGTCATAGCAACCACCACATTTCACACACACAAAAACACACAAACGGAACTAGAGCACAAAGAAAAAATCAAACAAACACAACACAGCCTATAAAATACTAAGGTCGGTACGTGTACATTAATCTTGATTGCCTTATGTAGCATAATAATAATAATATAATAATAATGAATAATAATAATATAATAATAATAATAATAATACTAATAAAATAATAATAATAATAATAATAATAATAAATATAATAATAATAATACTAATAATAATATAACTAAATATCTTTTACTCATCGTAACATTCAGCAATAAAGACTGCTCTCCCAGCGGTCCCTGTATAACATAAATTTATTATTGCCCTTCTCTGTTCTAGAATGTCGAGCGCCTGGCTAGAAAGCACAAAGTACAATTTTTAAAAGTCTTTGGTATGTCCCGGCCGGGGCTCGAACCCGCGTCCTTCCGATTGTGAGGCGAACGCTATAACCACTAGAACTGTACCGAGTCTCATAACACAATCTTCGTAAGATATGAACATGTTAGATCAATATACCACTCAAGGAAAATCCCCCTTTTATTTTGATCCCATATTCCCGGGTCTGTTGCGTTCAACGGAGCGTTGTAGAGCAAACAAACCGTTTAGTGTAGCGGCCAGGACCTCATTTGGGTCGGGAACCCCTCCCCACCGTAGAACAAAACACAACCAGTTTTATTCGAAGGATAATTATATGGGATTTACGAAAATGATGGTTGTGGTCAAAAAATTTGGTGGCAGGGGTGTTTTTTGACCAAAAAACCGCATTTTTGGGACAAAAATCATGATTTTTATATTTTTATGCCAAAACTGTATAATTTGATGTGAGAGTGCAATTTTTGTGATGAATCTGTATTTCTTACATTGTCTGAAAACTCCGGATGGTATTTGTTATTGTAAACAATGCAACTAAAGGGGTGATTTTGGGGGGAAAAGTTCATTTTTTGACTAAAAATGAAGAAAAATTGTGATTTTTCGTTAAAAAGGGGGACCAAAACCCCCCAGATGTTTTGACTTTTGTATACATTAGTATTTGAAAAACTGTGGACACAGTTTCTAAACGTGTTGGTAGCGGTTTTAACACAAAAACGTAATCCGGAGTATTTTTTCCACAATAAAATACAATTTTAGTCAAAAATTGTGAAAATTCATAAAAACTACATTTTTGCCAAATATCTTAAGATATTTAGTATATTCTTGTTAATTTTTGGTTTATTTATATCATAAGAGATAAGATTTTACGAACATGATGATTTTTGTCAACAATTTTCGTGGCAGGGGTGTTTTTGGGCCAAAAAACGCATTTTTGGAACAAAAATCATGATTTTTCTATTTCCATACCAAAACTGTACATTTTGATGTGAATGTGCCCTTTTTGTTATGAATCTACATTTCTTACATTGTCTGAAGAGTCCGGATGGTAGTAATTGATGTAAACAATGCAAATGAAAGGGTATTTAGGGACCGCGGAAATTCCTTATTTGGCTAAAAAGTAAGAAAAAAATATGATTTTCTTTAAAAAGAGGGTCCAATTCCCCGAGATTTGTTTACCGTAGCGGTATATTTTGTATGGATCGATATTTGATGACTTGTGGGCACAGTTTCTAAACCTGTTGGCAACCATTTTAAAATTAAAAAGTAATCCGGGGTTCTTTTATCTCAAAACTGGGCAATTTTGGTCAAAAATTGAGAAAATCGATAATAAAATATCCTTTTGCCCATTATCGTAAGATATTTAGCATATTCTTGTTACTTTTCAATTTATTGATATCATAAGTGTTACAATATTAATACCTGAGATCAACATAACCAGCAAAACGGAAATGTGGGCCTGAAAATCGAATTATTAGCCTAAATTAAAGGCAGTGGATCTCATTTGCAAACATCCCCGCAGACGAGGAAACGATAACCCATGCCTTTAGGCTATTGATGAAGGGCATGTGTGTGAAATCTGGACGTCAGTAATTACCTAGAATTAAAAAAATAGCCGTTTAGTGTACGTTCTATAGAATTTTTTTTCCTCGCGAGAAAAAAAATCGAATCAAAGTTTAACGGTCACTATAATTCCACTAACGCTGAGTTTCCAGCTCTTACATTCTAAAGGATCCCAGATTTTATTTTCTTCTTAAATCAAAAAGTAATCCGGGGTTCTCTTACCTCAAAACTAGGCAATTTTGATCAAAAACTGAGAAAATCGATAATAAAACATCCTTTTTGCCCATCATCGTGAGATATTTAGCATATTCTTGTTACTTTTCAGTTTATTGATATCATAAGTGTTACAAAATTAGTACTTGAGATCAACATAACCAGCATAACGGACACTTGGACCAGAAAATCTATTTTTGGGAATAAATCAAGGAAAATAATATAAATATACAATTATGTTTAGCAAAAAAGTATATTTTTAGTGCACAGTAATATAACTTTTTCTGTATAGCAGAAATATTTGTGTTCGGTCGTTATAAGTCAATCTTGAAAAGTTCAGCATGTTATCTAAAAAGTGCTCCGGCAATTATGAGCAAGCCATTTTAGGCAAATGTTTCCCATAATACACTACAACAGGGAAGGTGCCGGGAAGAAATCTTCAGGGGCGAAATCTGTCTGGAAAAAAATCCCCGAAAATTGTCAAAAAAAAATCGTCCGAATACTCGCTCAGTGGGGGAGGGGGGGGGGTGGGATCGTGGCGAAAAAAACAACGCCCGAAAAAATTTCTCGTGACTTTTCCCGATCAAATTTGTCCCGACAACGTCCTTGTGGACGTGTCGGGGAAAACAAATTTGATATTACCCTATCAACCCTTATCCCTTCACAGCTAGGAAAAAATCATCTTACGGGGGGGGGGGATTTCCAAAATCACAAAAAATGCCATAAATTTCACGGCTATGAAAATAGGAGAGGCGGGATGGCTTGCCCCTTCTGCCCCTCTTGGTGCCGCCTCTGCTTTGCCAACCAGTGTTTAATAAAAAAAGAAAGTGCCTGCAACCTATTGTATTTGTAGGTTTAATAACTGGAGTTTTAGACAGAGATCGTTTATTGTGAAATGGTACAAAACAAAAACAACGATAATAATGATGATGATGATGATAATGATACTATTACTACTACTACTACTACTACTGCTACTACTACTACTACTACTACTACTACTACTACTACTGCTACTGCTACTACTACTGCTACTACTACTACTACTACTACTACTACTACTACTACTACTACTGCTACTACTACTACTACTGCTACTACTACTACTACTACTACTACTACTACTAATAATAATAATAATAATAATAACAACAATAATAATAATAATAAAAGTCCATTCTTATATAGCGCATAATGCCTTCGAAATCAGTCTCTATGGATCTGGATATTATTACCCTGGTTACTGGGATATAGTTTTAACCTGCATAAAGATGTGCACCATTTCCACTCCTTTGGGCGTGTATTTGAGCTGCCAGGGAGGCACGTCAAGCCAAACATATTTTAAGTCATTTACACTCCTGCACACGCCCCTATCCATTCAGCCCCGTCTGCATGCCAATAAAGTTACTTAACGGAACTGTATCATCGTCAAACTACGTTTATTGGCACACGTTTTATTTATTTTTTATTCTCATTAAAAGAAAATTAAATAAACGCAGTGGCTTACAGATACTGAAATATACAAATCTATATACTCATAAAATGAAAACAAAATGTCAGAATTGACATTATTTTTCTGCATTGATCCATTTAGCAGAGCTAGGGACAAAACTGAGGATGCTGTAATCTCTGAATCCCTTTCATATGTTGATATATTAGTGAATGAATGTTCAGGAATGAGGTTAATATTTCATTCTTTTGACATCATGGATTGATTTGAAGCAACTAAAAATGGTTAAGTTTGATCATCTTATGTGCACAATATTATATATCTCTGCCATTTGGCAGAGCTAGGGACAAAACTGAGGATGCTGTAATCTCTGAATCCCTATTATGTTGATATATTAGTGAATGAATGTTCAGGAATGAGGTTAATATTTCATTCTTTTGAATCATGGATTGATTTGAAGCAACTAAAAATAGTTAAGTTTGATTATCTTATTTGCACGATATTATATACTTGTAAGATCCATTATCAATCATTACAAATACAATACAGTTATTTATGCATGTATAGTGTTATACATATTTGTTTCATAGCGCTTGAATATTGGACCATTTATCCTTCAGCAAGGCAGCAGCTATACAGCGCTAACCACGTATTTCATTGGACCTTTCAGAAATATCTGCCCAATTACGCCTGTTTGTGATCAGTTAGGGGAAGATGACTTTTGTGAATGCATTAAAGACTGAATCAATGCCGTAAAAAATTTAAGTAAACATGATTCGAATTATATATTAGCCTCAGGCTAATTTTTGGATGGGATATAAGCACGCGAACCCTGTTAAGCATTTTAATTTATTATATAGAGTAGATAAAGAAAACGCAGTAAATTGAGTAACATTCTATATGAACTACACAATTTTGTAAATAAAGAGTGATTCTCGTATTAGCGTCTGATCAGCAGACATACTTATTCCAAGAAATATGAACCGGAGAACGGGTAAGCATAAGTTATGAGAGTGATAGTTATATCGCCCCATTTGAAGAGCCATTTTCGAAGGTCCCATGAAATACGTGTTTGGCATAATTCTGTGCTAAATGATGCATATATTATATGATACAAAGAAGATTTACCTATTTTAATGTCTTCAAATCAAAGCAGTTATTTCAAAAGAGTTGAAATGTTAACTTTGTTTTTGAGCATGTACTTATCTCAGCATGCAAAAGGCATATTAAGAGCTGGTTGTTATCATACCATCTTCATTTCTGTCCCAAGTTCTACAGAGGACCACAAAATGGATCAATACAGCAAATCCCTGTCAATTCTGACACTTCGCTTTCATTTTATGACTTTATAATATTTTAAAATCAAATGCCCACAAACCGCTGCTTTTATATAATTTTCTTTTATAAGAAATGGAAAACAAACGTATAAGCCCAGTTTTAAGCTGATTCAATTCAGAAGTAATTTACTTACTTTGTAAGCTTGTAGTCAATTCAAAAACTTTATAAGATGTGCGAAAATGTTGATTTTTAATATTTCATATTGGCTAATCTCTGGACGTCGCTCTAAAAATCTAGTTATTAAACCTATACAAACAAAATACCGAGTATATGTTACGCAAGCAAGCTTTTTTTTCAGACACTGGTTTGCAAAGCTTTGTACATTGTGGGAAACCTTTCCTAAAATGGCTTACTTAGGGCTGGGGCACTAACATCTTGAACTCTTAAAAATATGATTGATGTGAGCGTTCAACAACCGAACACAAAATTGTCGCTACACAGAAACAATTAATTACACACTGAAATGTAATATTTTACCCAACACATATTGCTTCGAGTCAGGGGATCTCTTTTGCATGCCTAAAAACCAACATTGTGTAAATACAAAAGCATTTAGAAGAAAATTACACCTGTGATCCTTTAAGGAGCTGGAAACTCAGCTTTAGTGGAATTATAGTGACCGTTAGACACTGATTTGAATTTTTTCTCACGAGGAAAAAATTCCACACTAAACGACTATTTTTCTTTCGCATTTTTGAATTTTTCACATGCCGTTCATCAATAGCCTAAGGGCATGGGCTATCTTTTCCTCGTCTGCGGGGATGTTTGCAAATGAGATCCACTGCCTTTAATTTAGGCTAATAATTCGATTTTCAGGCCCACGTTTCCGTTTTGCTGGTTATGTTGATCTCAAGTATTAATTTTGTAACACTTATGATATCAATAAATTGAAAAGTAACAAGAATATGCTAAATATCTTACGATGATGGGCAAAAGGATGTTTTATTATCGATTTTCTCAATTTTTGACCAAAATTGCCCAGTTTTGAGATAAAAGAACCCCGGATTACTTTTCAATTTTAAAATGGTTGCCAACAGGTTTAGAAGCTGTGCCCACTAGTCATCAAATATCGATCCATACAAAATATACCGCTACGGTAAACAAATCTCGGGGAATTGGACCCTCTTTTTAAAGAAAATCATATTTTTTTCTTAATTTTCAGCCAAATAAGAAATTCCCGCGGTACCCTTTTATTTGCATTGTTTACAACAATAACTACCATCCGGACTCTTCAGACAATGTACAAAAAGGGCACATTTACATCAAATTGTACAGTTTTGGTATGAAAATAGAAAAATCATGATTTTTGTTCCAAAAATGCGGTTTTTTGGCCCAAAAACACCCCTGCCACGAAAATTGTTGACTATAAACAATCATTGTCGTAAAATCTTATCTCTTATGATATAAATAAACCAAAAAGTAACAAGAATATACTAAATATTTTAAGAAATTGGGTAAAAATATAGTTTTTATGAATTTTCTCAATTTTTGACTAAAATTGCATTTTATTGTTGAAAAAATACTACGGTTTACATTTTTGTGTTAAAACCGCTACCAACACGTTAACAAATTATGCCCACAGTTTTTCAAATACTAATTTATACAAAAGCCAAAACATCTGGGGGGTTTTGGTCCGCCTTTTTAACGAAAAATCACAATTTTTCTTCATTTTTAGCCCAAAAATGAACTTTCCCCCCCAAAAACACCCCTTTAATTACATTGTTTACAATGACAAATACCACGCGGAGGTTTCAGACAATGTCAGAAATATAGATTCATCGCAAAAATTGCACTCTGACATCAAATTATACAGTTTTGGCATAAAAATATAAAAATCATGATTTTTGTCCCAAAAATGCGGTTTTTTGGTCAAAAAACACCCCTGCCACCAAATTTTTGACCACAACCATCATTTTCGTAAATCCCATATAATTATCCGTCGAATAAAACTGGTTGTGTTTTGTTCTACGGTGGGGAGGGGTTACTCGAAAACTAGAGCACTTTTTAATGGTTGGCCGCTACACTATAAGTCTAAGCAGAAATGAATCACCTAGAAAAGATGAAACGGTGATTGCATTGTGCAAAGTAAAGATAATAAAATATAATTCAAAAATGGCAAACAGAAATTATTACAGATTTGTGAAATTACATATCTTGACCATAATAGTTATTAAAGTTATGTAATTTAGATTAGATATAATTGATTGTATTGTTGTTAGTGGTAGTAGTATAGTGTAGTAGTAGTATGAACTAGTAGTATATATTGTTATTATAATTATAATTATTATTATTATTATCATTATTATGATTATTATTGTCATTATGATTATGATTATTATTATTATTATTATTATTGTTATTATTATTATTATTATCATGATGTTATTATCATCATTTACTTTTCTTTTTCATATTATTTCACAAATTAAGTTTCAATTTGTGCTCTTCATTTTGTGCTCTTTGAGGGGTGAGGGGCAGAGAATCATGCTCATTCCTTTGATGACTTGCAGAAACAGCGAAAAGCAAAACAGACAAACAAAACAAATGATTAACTTAGAAATGAAATGCCATCTCAAAATCCCACCCTAAATTAATATTTCTACTGAAAGCACAGTATGCAGGGAGTGTGATGTAACCAAAAATGGCTGATAATGTTCAGTGTTATGTACTACTAATAGTCAATAGACATGGTTTATTGCTGCTTAGTCAACGCTCATTTGGTGTACCAACCATTTCATCTAGTATGTTTTGCTGGTAACTCTGAATACTCCAATCCTAACTTAAGGCCAATACCCAGTCTAAATCCCTAACCCTAACCCCAATCCGGAACAATTATCCTAACCCTAGTCCCAATCCTAATTTGTTAAATCCAAGTTGTGGTGATCCAATAACATCAAGTGGCAGGTTTTCAGAGCCCTGGTAACAATTTAGTACAAGTGCATGTTTGTAGGGGGTACTATATCATCGTAGCACCCCTAGGTCTCAGGGGCCTATATCACATCTCTTATATTTCTTTTTATTTCAGGGAGTGCTGTACCCCCTACAAAAATGTTTGGGGT
>JZLH01S0246159.1:43289-55424 GCA_001188425.1 Eucidaris tribuloides
AAAGGTTAAGCTTTGTTTTGTTTTGAATTCTTTGTTTCGGTCAAAATTAAATCATGTTAATTATGATAAAGGAAATACGTATTGTCATTGTAATACGTGATTATTATAATTTGTCGACACTATATTCACTCATATCAATTTCTTAACAACAGAAGACATCCTCTTTTACGCAGAGAAATACGAGGTTATAATACGCACTGGTCATGCACTATATTGCTCTCTCGCCGCGCTGTACAAGAGAGATATATTCGTTTGCAAGGAAACGTTGTAATTTTGTAGGCCGGTTGTAACTGACAAACGCATTTTTGGTTGCACTGCTACATAACATTGTTAGGGTACATAAACAAATGGCGACCAAAAGAATGGTCACGTTCTCAGAAAGCGTTTACTGAACGGTGTTTAATGAAACGATGTCAAAACACGATAAACGGCAAAGCGCCGGCGTAGTAAATGCGTGCCTTCGTTTATTGAAATCGAAAATTTCGTTTCTGAATCTGTGTTTGCAGCCGTTCGGCGAATCGTGACGATACTTTCGGTCGCCACTGTAACTATCGCAGCCTCATATTCTACGGTGTTATTTGTCCAGTTCAAGACACTGTCATAGTAGCTCATGCATTGACGTTTTTTTGGACTCAACGATGTAAAATGCTTAAAAATGTTGCCCTTTTACCCTTTGCCAGTACAAATGTTAAACTCCAATGATATTGTTTTTATTGTCTATCCCTGAGAGTTTCAGTTGTTGCCGTATTCTTTGTTACATTGTATCTATCTGCATTTCTTTGCCAATAAAACATTAATAAAACAATAACATCATATAATAAATAATTCACTAAACGCACGACAGATATAATGCCTGCCTCTGACCATAGTATATCCCAAAGGGATCTTCTTCAGCATAATATTCCACCGAATAGAATCTGCAGAATACAGTCACGAAAAATGGGATCCATAAGCATAAATTAAATTGCAACCACTTTCCTAATAGGTAAAGGGATTAAATGTGCAGCAAGGCGATCAATTGCTGTAAGTTTTATACTACCTATCTTCTATGGGCACTGCTTTAGTTTATTTCTGGCGTTAACTGTGGCAAAGACTTTTCCCTCCATGAAGGGTTGATTTTTGCAAAAAGCGCATAAATCGCGCGTTTCCGATAAAAATTGAGTTTAACATCCAACAACATTTTCTTAGCGATTGTATGGAGATTTTAAGCCAAATTCTAAAGAGCAAGTATAAAAATTTCGAGTTTTTGGTTTATTTGTCTCATATCGCGTATACAAACTCTGGCAAAGAAAAATGCATTTTCTCCCAAAGTTACTTTAAAGTGGATTTAGTCGTTTTGCAATCACTGCTTCAATTGAGAGTAGATCCGGTGCAGTGGAACTGTATTTACAAAATGGGCATTACGGTATAATTGCGAAGTTCTTCCACTTAAATCTACCTCTCGTCTCGCTCGTTTTCAAAGGGCCTAAACAACGAATTCAATTTTAGTCGTGTCTGGAGTGAAATCTCGAGGAAACTTCGTGAGATTGCACTCAACAATTAATTGGAAAGACAATTGAAACTTAAATCCACCCTGAAATGTGGATTCATGCATATCCCTAAATCTCTAATGTCATAGCTGAATCATTCAGACTTGGAAACTTTAAAAGGGACATTTAAGCAATATGTTGTTTTTTCTCTTTTTAAATTTTGAATTAAAATATGTCCAGACTGTATGAAAGTTTAATCATATCTGCAGTTCAATTTCCTTGATTCATAATTTGTATTATTGAATTATGTATTCAGTTGAAATTTATGATTTTGATTTTTTTTAACATACTCAAGACTTATGTAGCTTATGAAATTTGTAGTTTGTTTGTAGTTTGTATTGTGTTGATATTCCCATAATTTGATTTATTTCCATATTTGTTCCATATTTGCGAAACCGTATTTGGTATGTTTGCCATTATGTGTAAGTATTTATTGTCTGGCTTATTTGTTTGTGTATGTCAAATTAACCTCATAATATATAACAAGGTACACCTGGTTTTACAGGCCTGTTTTTGATGGTGTGTTCCTGATCAGTTTTTATACTGCATTGTACTTTTCTAATGTAAATTATGCGAAATAGAATGTTGATTTCATTCGATTCGAATTGATTTGATTTGATCTACCCACATACTGTAAGTCCGCCTGAGGAACATCTATAATCCAAATCTTTACATATTTATATAAGTCACCGGTTACGCTGACACTAGGAGGACGTTGCCATAAATTGCCCCCACTTGAAATATTATCGACTCAATTTGAGCATGAGCACTTAAAAGGCTTGACAGAATGTCCTCAAAAGATCAAAATGGGTGATTTCATGTGAAATAAGCCATGGTTTTTAAGTTAGAGGTATTTACTGGTAACGCCCTTCTGCTTAGAGCACACGCTAACGCCCACTGCCAGTTGTGATTAGCACTCGACCGCACCGGGGTCGCCGTTTTTGATGAAAACTTTAGGGACAACGAAATATATAAGGGTTTAATACCGTCCTCCGAAGGAAGATTATTATTACGCAAGCGGAACGCCACAACAACTGGTGTACTTAGAAATACATTAATATTCGAAGGCGGCTGACAACTGTCGTCCGCCACCGTATTAAGGTTTATTAATATCCACAGGTAATGCGGTGATATAATACATAACCCATCAGACATGTTTGATCTGGGATAAGTTAATTCATAAATTTGTATTATACCACAATCTTTTGCGATCAACTTGTTTACATGTATTATTCAAGTCTACAACAACAGACGCCAGCGCATCAATAATGTATTCTATAACTGAGCTTCTAGCGATCATTCTGTCGGTCGTAATGTGAAGTAAATTGTCTCTGTAAGGCGGCGCACGTGACTCTATTTGTTTGGAATGGGCCTGATCATAGGAGACACATTATAGGAGCTGAAACTTATGTATTAAAGCGCACGAGCACTGTTCATTGCAGCGTGATCAGGTTAGACAAGCCACTTAAAAGCTTACAAAAGGATGTGAGGATAAAGTGCTAAAACAAAGGATCTAAATATCTGTAGCAAAGATCAGTTCGTCCAAAGATTTATTGATAAAATATGAAATTGATTAAACAGTAAATTCTCAACCGTCATATTTTGTAAAGTCCTGAGAAGAATGGCATAAATGGTGAAAAATGATAATATGCTTAAAATTTAGCAGTTTCACGATGAAACTATTCAAGGTAGAGAAAGTTTTATATTACAAGAAAAAAAAATATATCATATCTAACACAGCCGCCACAAAATTGGTTGTTTGGGAGTTATCTGTCTTTTCAAGACTTCAGAAAAGGCAAATAGTGGCAGCTAACCAACAACATTACCCTCTCCTCAAACATCCAGTAGAACAAAGCCACAATATCTATGCTGTCCTGCATCCAACCTTGACATACTAATGCCAAATGTGGAACCCGACTAAACCAGCAAGAAAGGATAAGAACCTGTGAGATTCAGTGCATGGAAAAAAACATTGTAAGATGCATTCAGGGGCTGTTTCATAAAGCTGTTCGTAAGTTAGGCATGACTTTAGGAGATGTACTTGAAGTATATACAAGCCAAATCCGATTCTCAAAACATTGAAAATGTGCCATAATGTTCATTGTTCAAATATGCAAAGCATATAGATTAACATTCTTACTCTAACAAGCATTTCAAATGCAAACTTTAAATCTTTGGGAAATAACAAAAATCTTATTGACATTAAGTCATAACTTCTAAATACATGAACAAATGTTGGCATATTTATTCGACACTTCCCCCAAAAAGTCGAGTCGTCGTAATGTCAGCGTAACTTTAGGCGAACAGCTTTATGAAACTATTATTAGGAGGTCCAGACTGACATAATTAAACACAAACATTATAGACAAATGGTGGAACTCCACTCTATTCACACACTTCCATCCAGCAGCATAGGTGTTTGGACATGTATGAGGATGTCATCTATCGTCAAATACCGTGGGGGAAATACAACCAAAAAGACGTCAGGATACATGGCCAGAGCAGACTTAGAAAACCTGAATAAAAGGCGTCCAAAGAAACATTGACATATATGGCATCCAGGCTTGCAGCTGACCACTGACTGATTCTCCCAAGGTCCAAGACAGCTGACCACCAAGTTGTTATCAGTGCATGGATAAAGAAAGTAAGTATCTTTTCTTTCTTTTTCACCTATCTCAACGGAACTATCATGGCTTATCAGTTTATCTTTCATGTATTCGATTTGTGATGCAGGAAATGAGATGTCCTGTCATCCATGACGCTGTTTCCTGTTGTTGATGTAAAAACATTTTCGCAAAAAGACAATCCTACAACTAGTTTCCTTGTGTATTTCACTATTTTGCAAAATCACGCATGTTAGCTAATCATGTCATGATTTCATCAAGCTAGCTGAAAATGTGCTTAAAATGCGTTTAGAACCCCTTTTCTCCTGAAATGCTAATAAGCATCAAAAGAATACCTAATCACACAAAGGTATCAATACTAACTGCTATAAACAAGTTACAGTTAAATACAACCAATGCAACATAACATGAAACGCAGTGCATAGGTATTATGACTGCTGATGGAGAAAGGTGACCTTTATGACGAGAAAGGGAGACAGAGAAGGAGAAAAGGGCGGGCATATGGAGGGGAGGAAATAGAGAAAGATCCGATTATAAGAACATAAAATCGCCCAAAGCTCCCATTTCGCGTGTCTCTAGGCTCTAACTAACGGATCGTACGAGTGAAATCGATCGAATCCGAAAAAGGAGGCGCACGAGAGAGGGGAAATAGAAGAGCACACTTTGAAAAGAGTAGACATATATCAAGGGCAAGTGGTAGAGATAGCAAGAGTTTATGGGTAATTACATCCACGGCGTGAAATTGCTTGGATAAACTGAGTTAAGAATGTCGGGCTCAGTATAACGCTTCACTTTATTTTAACGGAATAACCGAGTCTGTTACAGTGCCTACCACAATCATGAAAACGGATGGCAAATAAACTAATATGGGATTTCGGTTGAAAGTGAAGTCGATGCCCATTTTACATGCAATAGCAGGATTTTGTGGCGGCGTTGCATGTCTGTTCCTGTCTTGATTTAACTGAACCCCCCCCCCAACACGCACACCTTCCCGCCAAGGAGAGAGCAGCATTCGCAATTTAAACATGTAAACCGAGTCATTTCGCAATGAAGAAAACTCCCGATGAATCTTTGTATAAAGGCCTACACTAAGCTTTTTTAGACATTTTGATGCTTTTTATTGTTACGTAGTATGAATCCGCAAAGTACATGATATTCAAATAGTTTAAGTACAACGATGATGAAATTGTACTCTTTAACATTCGTTCTAACCATTATCTAAATCAGGCTCTTATGTTAAGTAATTCACTTCCGCGCATTTCTCTTACATCCGTGTTCAAGCAGATGATACCCGAAATAATTAATCGCATTGGCTTAAACTGTCATGCATATTTTGTCGAAAAGTTTTCTTATTATGAAAACACCATTTCCTTCCACATGTATTTCTCCTTAACAGTATAATTATTTCGAAACAACCTTTATCCTTCGTTTGTAATTCAAATACCACATCACTCTGAAATTCAATTACATTTTATCCATAATAGAAATTTAATCCGGTCTTAGAATTATCTGTAACCAAATAGCAGGCAATTTTAGCTCCGACCTTGAATTATGTTACAATAATAGAGATTATTTCCATTGAAGCGTGATAAATGTACTTTGGCATTGTTGCTCCGAGTGTAATAGTCACGAATGATTAGTAAGGGGTACTACTTATCAAGCATGTCGAGTGTTCAGATTTGATGGTGTGTAAATAAAATATACACAATATCAAAGGTACTTATGTATGTACGATAAATTTATGAAATGAATAAATGTGGCACTTGGCTTGTGCAAGAGCAGTAATACATACACAGCAACCACACATTTCACTACACGAACAAACAAAACACAAACATAGCATGGCAAAACAATCAAAACAAACACAACCAACACGCCTATCAAATACTGCCGTCCGTGACTGTGTAACAATTAATCGTTTGCTATGTAGATAAAATAATAATAATAATACTAATACTACTAATAAGATAATGATTATCTTTTATTTCCACAGGTAGCCACCTTCAAGTCAAAACAGACTGCTCTCAACAACGGTCCTTGTATAACATAATATACAAAGTAATGACATCACTGACGGGCATTAGTTTAAACTTATCCTGCAACGAGTAAACTGTGGACAGTCTGAAACACACGAGCGATAGGCCGAGTTGTGTTTCTGACTGTTTCGCGAGTTACCGAGTGTAGATTATTTTAAACTCATGCCCGAAAGCAATGATGTGCATTATTTGTTTGATAAAATGGTCTCGTACGTCTGTCATTTGATAACAATCGAAAACATATGAAACGTACGGTTAGACTCTAACGACGTATAGACCAGAGACATGCAAGGCCTGACCTATTACGCGTTTAGACGTAACCGGTTTACATGTAACTCGTTTAGGATCTACTGCTTACTGGCATCATGATATTCTTAATGACAATGGATTAACGTTAACCATTCATTTTCCAACAATCAATTTCCTAAACCGGAATTTACTTCAATATAAGAATTTGAAGGGGCAACTTTCAAGGCAAAATCTTAACGTATTAAATTCCCGTTACTCACATCAGTAGTCGCGGCACGTTAACGTAACTTAGAACTCCACCTACGGTACGGTACGGCATCTGAACTGACCTTGTCGAAGGCAACTCTGTGCTGGGAAGTCGATTTATGCTTCTCAGAACCCGAAGTATCTTAATAAGTGGTGAATTGCATCAGTTTCGCTCAACAATTCCTGATTTCTTCATTTACAGCATTCGAAAAGTTAGCATTTTTGCCAATATTTCGAGTGAGTTTTACACTCGCGGAATTACGTGATGATCATGCGCGCACGGTACACGGACGTACGCGTACACGTACACGCGCATCGATGCCTGCGCTGCGCGCGCACCCGCTGTTCGTAATTCGCAGTAGTTTCTAATGACGCGCCGAGTTGCGCACGGACGATACAATAATGGAAAAGCCGACAAGCGGTCATTTAGCACTCGGTCATTATCACCGGTCCATTATCCACTGGTCATCTGGGCAATTTTGCCATTAGGTAAATAAAAGACTGTACATGATAGGTCTCCAAACCAATCATTTGATTAGGAACGTATCGTGACCATTTGTATAAATATTAATTATGCCACTTTCTGTCTAGAATGTCGAGCGCCTGGCTAGAAATTACAAAGTACTTTTTAAAAGTTTTGGTATGACCGGCGCGGGCTCGAACCCGCGACCTTCCGTTGTGAGGAGAACGCTATAAACCACTATAACTGTACGAGTCTCATAAGCACAATCTTCGTAAAGATATGAACATGTTAGATGCAATATACCACTGAAGGAAAAATCCCCGCTTTTATTATGATCCCACATTTCCCGGATCTGTTGCGTTCAACCGGGAGCGTTTGCAGAGCAAACAAGCCGTTGCCGCCCGTATTCTCTTTCCAAGCGCGGGTTGTGTTCATAAATGGTAAAAAGTGCCAGATTTTGCAGTGCTGATGTATAGGCATAGCATTCAAATTTGCGGACTCCGGTATCGGTGTTACAGAGTGGCAGTATCATGAAATGCATGACTACAACACGCTCAAGTTGCACTGCATGATTAAAACGTTACTCTCTCAGTTTCTTTCCAATCGCTCTCTTTCTGATTTGTTTCTCTTTAAAAAAAAATGTATCTCATTGTCATTTCTTAGGCTACTTAACATTTGTATCTTATTTTTTTCTCTTTTTGCATATTTTTTTTTGTCTTTGTCCTTAGAAGTGTACCTCAACCAACATCAATCCGTTCTACTCCATAGGTTGGCGATTGTTGGTCGAATGTCTCTTGTAAAATCACCTCAGAAGTTGTAATTATGATATGTTTTGATTACACGTCTGTGTCAAAATAAAAGAAAAGGTAACTCAGGTATACAGCCATCCTTATTATACCACCCAATCTCGGTTTTTTAACCCAGTTACTTATCAAGGTCTCATAAACCGCCATCCAGTTCTCATCAAAGTCATTGTGTTTCGCAATGAGATCCATATCGTAACAATAACGACACCTAATAAACACTTAAAGGGCACCTCGTGTTTCTATTAGCATACCGTAATTATCTGGTAAAATTAACCGGCTAATAGCGGTGAGGGCGTGCGTTCTATTGGATTGCATTTTCCGCAAAGTTCGCATCGCACGCCACCGGGATCGTACAATTACCAGGCTAAATTCCGTTTACCTGAGTTGGCCGCAAGGTATTTTGGAACGACCGAGGTCAATTTTATGCTCAATCAAACACCCGATTAGAACATACCACGGGCTGCAGCGCAGGGTCACTTTATTCCCGATCACGTGTTTTGTTTATTTCCGGTGCTAACCGCTAAATACGCAAGCGGCTTGTTTCTATTGACGTCTTAACGGTATCTACGTATAGGCTCTCCGCTATTATCCTACAAAAAAGAAGGATATTTAGCGGCAAACCTTTCTCCCTAAAAAGACGGCTAATGGCGGAGAAGAATCTTATTTCTATGGGACTCTTCTACTCCCATTAGTCGTTCATTCCGGAAAGCAAGCTTCAATAGAAAACACGTCACTGTATGTTGGGTAATCTGAAACTCCCGAATATCTAGATAACCTGTTCCATACAGGTATGCCGTGGCAGGTGCACGTATCGTATTGTGCAATATCTAGCACCAGTCACCATATTAGACTTTAGTCAGACTTTAATTCATCAAACCTTCGTTCCCCCTGCTTCAATATATCTACAACATCATTTCCTCTCTTGATTTGAAACGGTAAGTTTGGGCTTGAAATCATGTCTGTTATCATTCAGCCAAACAGTTTTTCCATTGTTAAGTGAAGGATTATATCCTCGGAAATGAATACCGGTTGAAAAGGGATTCCAACTTGGTAACAAACAAAAAGTATTACATCAGTTGTAATGCGACTGTGTAACGAGTATGATTATACGTGTGTACGGGCGTAATTGTACACATTTAAACGCAGCGCAGCATGTACATCGATGTAACATTAAACGTATAACGGCTGGAAAAAGCTATCTCCGTCATATTTTAAAATTATGGTTCTAGAACAATTACGTTTTTTTGAAATCAAAATGAGTCCACTGGATGTTATATTTTTAATAGCTTCACTAATTGACTTCGTCAACGTCTTTCATTTCACTACATCAATTTAAAAATAAAAAATAACTAGGTCTTTTTTAGGGATTGTTTTTTTTTTTTAAAAGAGAACATGTCCCCCCCCTGGCGAGGAAGCATTGGCCATTCACTTCTACAGCGAGGCTGAGAACTAGTGACACCGTGAGATGCCTGCGTGAACTGGCCAACGAATCTCGCTTTTTATCGCGAGATTTCGTGCCTGTCTGATCCAGTCCCCGCAAAAGCGGGATTTATTGACTGATATACGGTTGTTGAACATGCTTGGATAACCTCCCTACTTTGTTTAATTATTTTAAAGAATCTGACGTTATTTACCTTCAATTCGTGATAATTGGAGCTAGGTACTGTACAAATTTAATGATCGTCATCTCCTCACCACGCATTAAATGTCGAAACATATCAATATAACATAGTTGTGGGATTATAACGGCAATATAACATAATCATGAACTTACAACAATCCCAGCCTTCTTGAATTACTGTGTGATGTAAAAAGTGAACTTAAGCAGACATTTTGGTTTTATGTTTTCATCAATCCATCTCATAATCCATATTGTCTCCAAAACAGTCATATTTACACATATTTCTGCTGATAATCATGAACACAGAATGCTGTGCTGTCAGTGGATGTGCAATTATCGTGAAATCGTAGGTTGAATATTGAGAATATGAAACAAATGTTTTGATGTCAGTAAAAATAGGAGGCAGAAATTATTATTTAGTCACCCCACTATTACGAGACAAATACTCTAATCCAAACCGAAATGTCATTTCGTAATCTTATATCAGGAAGAGAAGTATTTTTTCCTATTTAGCCGACTTCGAGACGTAGATATAACGGTATATTAGGCATAATACAGGTGTTTTACTTTCAAATGGGATTTAAATGTTAAAGAACTTTGCATCTCGTTTGAAGCGTTGACTTATATCTAGTCATGAACGTTGAGCACACTGCTAAGAAAAAAAAATGTTTTATACACAATTCCGTGGTTAGCCACAGGCGAAACACACGTGAGGAGAATTCCAATTGATAGTGCAGCCAGTACCAATTTGTTATAAGGACTTTTCACATTATAAATTTAAAAAGAAAGAGTAGAATGTCTGTGTTCTGAGTTGTGTAATGCGTTCAAATGGATTTTTTAAAAAGGACGAAAATACAAGTTTGGAAAATAATGCTGTCATCTATATCAAGATAGCCATGCATGAAGATCAACTTTTATATCAAACACCGAATATGATCGGAATATCATAACACTATAGTTTAATAGGCGGAAATATGTACAGTGGCGACTGAAAGTATCGTCATCGTTCCAACACGTTCATGTGAGACGCGTTTTCATGAAAGATGTTCAAACGCGATGAAACCAAATCCAGCGTAGTAAATGCCGTGCCTTAGCCTTTATAAACGACGTTTCTGAATCACGTTTCAGTGGAACGTGTTTGAAAATGACATATGACTACTTTCGTCGCCATGTATGGTAAAACCGCGATTACTTACGATATTCACAATGTTTAAAGAATTAATGATGCGTAATGATGTTTGTTTGTGTGTGTGTGTGTGTGGTGTGTTTGTGTGTGTGTGTGTGTGTGTGTGTGCTGTGGTGTGTGTGTTGTGTGTGGCGCGAGTGTGTGTAGTGTGTGTGGTGTGTGTGTGTGTGTGTGTGTGTGTGTGGTGTGTGGTGTGTGGTGTGTGTGTGTGTGTGTGCGTGTGCGTGTTGCGTGGATTTCTTTTACAGGGCCCTTCAATCAACAAACACAATACCTGTTCTTGAAGGGCCCTGCATTTCCAAATATTTTAGCATTTTTCAATATACACAACAGGTTAAGCTGTGTTTTGTTTTTGAATTCTTTGTTTCGGTCAAAATTAAATCATGATTAATTATGAATAAAGGAAATACGTATTGTCCAATTGTAAATACTGATTAATTATAATTTGTCGCACTATATACACTCATGATCATTTCTTAACAAACAGAAGACATCCTCTTTACGGCAGAGAAATACGAGGTTTATAATACGCACTGGTCATTGGCACTATAATTGCCTGCTCTCCGCCGCGCTGTAGGAGGCAATGTCTATTGTTTGGCGGATTCACACTCGAACGCATAATAACAAAGACACCGTGATATCTCAGTGAAGAGAAAATCGTATCTATCATTGTTTTTTGCCAATTCCGCGGCGCCTTATCCTAGGTCAATAAATTTGATTTTCACATTTTTGAACCTTAGACTTCCACTACATATTCCTCAATCGTCGAATATATTTATACGACTCGCACTTTCATGTTTTGAGGCGGCAAAGACAGAAAAAATGAGAAAAACGGGGATCTTCTCACGAGATTTTTTAGCCAAAAAAGGAAGTCTTTAATACTCAAAACCGCAGGTCCATAATGTTGACTTGGTCACATATTTTTGATCTAATCTTAAAGAGATCTTCGAATTATCGTAAATCTCGTGTCAATAGTATATCAAGCTGTAGATTTGTTACAAATGGCAAAAATGTGCTAAAAACGACAGTTTTAATTTTCAATTTACCATTGTGTTCTGCACAAAACGCTAGACCTATGAAGAAGTAAAAGATCGCTTATAGAAAATTGATATGTATTGTATTGTTTTAAAGGTAAATGCATGATTGGCGTAGTCCTCAACTTGGGCTGAAACTACTCTAGAATCAAGTAAAAAACTCTGCAAGGATTCTCCTGTGAAAATCTTGGTAAGTCAAACGTTGACTTCATTCTAGAAATAAACAATGTCCAATATCCCCAGCGTAGGCACGAAACCTGCGTGTGGGTCTCTATGGGGCTTATGTTATCGTCCCCGGATAAAATTAAGATACTCGCTACTGTTTATATGGCTTGATTCTG
>JZLH01S0246159.1:87177-97666 GCA_001188425.1 Eucidaris tribuloides
GTGTGTGTGTGTGTGTGTGTGTGTGTGTGTGTGTGTGTGTGTGTGTGTGTGTGTGTGTGTGTGTGTGTGTGTGTGTGTGTGTGTGTGTGTGTGTGTGTGTATGTGTGTATTCATGTGTGTGTGTGTGTGTGTGTGTGTATTTATGCGTGTATGCCTGTGTACGTGTGGGTGTCTGTTTGTTTGTGTATCTTTTTATGTGATGACTTCGCGAAAGTGTTATCACACTTAAATAGAAGGGTAATTTGGTTATGTTCAGATTTCAGCCAGCTGATGAAAGGTTCTTCAAAGTACAGTGTGTGTGTGTGTGTGTTGGAGATGAAGTGATAAACTATAAGTAATGTTACAAGGTCTTTGAATTCTTCGATATCATCTTTGATACATGATTTGTTCCAATTACATTGTGAGGATATGTATAATTGGACAAATATACGCAGAAAAATGGAAAAGTTAAAAGTAGCGTACATATCTTATTTAAATCGGATGGATTACATATGTGCATTTAGATGAAGATATCTCCGTGGAACTTACAAACCGCATTCCAGAAACAACCTCAAACAGGGTTCCTTTTACGCAAATGGGTAAAAATCAATATAAATACCATCTTGACAGCGTGAAACTCCTCTTCCTCTAGAAAAAAAAAGAATAGTAGTTACGGATTCCCACCCACTATTGAATTTCACTCAAGACGATTACCTGAAGACTGTTCATAGAAAAGGTAAGTTAAGTGTGCTGACCACAGACGAAAATGCAATGCTTAATAGCAGTTGGCCACAGCTAAATCCTTTTTTTATCCATTTCAAGCAGGAATTGGATAATGACTGTCCTACGGGATTTGGAGGTTGTTTGACGAGGGAAGCAGCGGTGGTATAAGCAACTGCAGGCAGATGTATCATACTACCATTATCCAAAACTGGACAATTTCAATCCAGTTTATTGTGAGTTACCGTTTCCTTCTCGAACCCTCCCTGTGTATGTATTGTGAGTGTGTGTGTGTGTGTGTGTGTGTGTGTGTGTGTGTGTGTGTGTGTGTGTGTGTGTGTGTGTGTGTGTGTGTGTGTGTGTGTGTGTGTGTGTGTGTGTGTGTGTGTGTGTGTGTGTGTGTGTGTGTGTGTGTGTGTGTGTGTGTGTGTTGGAGATGAAGTGATAAACCATAAGTAATGTTACGAGGTCTTTGAATTATTCGATAACATTTTCGGTACTTAATTTGTTCCAATCATATTGTGAGGATATGCATAATTGGACAAATATACGCGGAAAAATGGAAAAGATAACAATAGCGTACATATCTTATTTAAATCGGATGGATTACATATGTGCATTTAGATGAAGATATCTCCGTGGAACTTACAAACCGCATTCCAGAAACAACCTCAAACAGGGTTCCTTTTACGCAAATGGGTAAAAATCAATATAAATACCATCTTGACAGCGTGAAACTCCTCTTCCTCTAAAAAAAAAAGAATAGTAGTTACGGATTCCCACCCACTATAGAATTTCACCCAAGACGATTACCTGAAGACTGTTCATAGAAAAGGTAAGTTAAGTGTGCTGACCACAGACGAAAATGCAATGCCTAATAGCAGCTGGCCGCATCCTTTCTTTTTCATTCCATTGCAAGCAGGAATTGGATAATGACTGTCCTACGGGATTTGGCATTTCGATTTGGAGAGAGGCAGTGGTAGTATAAGCAACTGTAGGCAGATGTATCATACTACCATTATCCAAAACTGGACAATTGCAATCCAGTTTATTGTGTGTTTATACCGTTTCCTTCTCGAACCCTCCCTGTGTATATAGTGTGTGTGTGTGTGTGTGTGTGTGTGTGTGTGTGTGTGTGTGTGTGTGTGTGTGTGTGTGTGTGTGTGTGTGTGTGTGTGTGTGTGTGTGTGTGTGTGTGTGTGTGTGTGTGTGTGTGTGTGTGTGTGTGTGTGTGTGTGTGTGTGTGTGTGTGTGTGTGTGTGTGTGTGTGTGTGTGTGTGTGTGTGTGTGTGTGTGTGTGTGTGTGTGTGTATGTGTTTGTGTGTGTATAATGTTGATGTATGTGTGTGTGGATGGTGAATTTCTCAATGTAACTGTACTATTGTGAACAATGTATAGGAGAGTAAGTTTGTAGTAGTAGTTGTAGCAGCAGCAGCAGAAGTATTAGTAGTAGAAGCAGCAGCAGCAGTAGTAGTAGTAGTAGGAGTAGTAGTAGTACATGTAGTAGTAGTAGTAGTAGTAGTAGTAGGAGTAGTAGTAGTAGTAGTAGTAGCAGTAGTAGTAGTACATGTAGTAGTAGTAGTAGTAGGAGTAGTAGTAGTAGTAGTAGTAGTAGTAGTAGTAGTAGTAGTAGTAGTAGTAGTCGGAACAGCAACCACAGCGATTTTTGTCGAGGTCACCCCGATTCTGAGGACTTTCTTGTAATTGTCATTTGTTTACCATTGTTTGTTTGTCTATGTCTTGTTTTATTTATAAATTCCATGCCTCCACATAAGTCATGAGCGTTTTGGCGTTGAAATTACTTGAAAAAAAGAATGGTTGCATATCCACAATGTCCTTGTGCGATTCAATGGTGTAAGTGTTACGTTTCATGATTGTAAACATCTGTCCCTCTTATTAGCAACTCGTCAACGGAACGTAAACACGGCAGAAAACCCATCATTCCCCATCACTTATCACCAGCCATGAATTTAAAAAAAAAGATGTTCACGACGGTACATGGCGATCCATTTTACCCACGAATGTATAGGTATGGTTAGTGTGGTTATCCGTGACCAATCAAGTCATACGGTCAATTTACGATGACAAGTGGGGAAATAAACATTATCCGGTTGGAGACTAAGTACGAGTTAACTCGTGTTGGGGTCTGTGGAAAATGTGTATTATTGTGAAATCAAACCGTCCCCAAACGGATTAAACGCACGGTGTTTCACTGACTTGTAGGCTAGTATATCACTGTGATGTTGACCATAGCATTTATTGAGATATTGAGATATAGATTATTATATAGATTATTGAGATATATATAGTTTAACATTAAAAATGAATATAGTTTACGCATTTATGTATTTGATTAATTCGTGTTGTTGGTATATGCTACGTTTCGTGAAACATTGTGTGTTTGTATATATCCCAACTTCCCAAGTGCCCATGTTCTCATGTACTTATGTGATATAATCATTTTGTACAATTTCAGTACCAAATACACAAAACAATTATCTCGCATGCTATAAGCGGACCAATCAAGTCAATTAATTAACTTTTAAATGCCCTGCTCTCGTTTTTGTATTTCAGTTGTTTGCTTTCAATTTGTTGGCACATTATCATACCTCGGTATACTTAAATCATGTCATGATTGATTCAACTTCCAAATAGGTTTTTTTTTTTTGGAAATTCATAAAAAATACATTTTTTTAAAAGTATTATGATTCCATCATAAAATAATCAAAATTTACCTCTGGTCGAGTTTTTAAGAGTTTATCGGATAGCTGTCTTATGTATTTGTTCACCATACCGTATAGTCTCAGATAGTCTCTCATTGTAGGTCATGAACCCGAAGCCATCCCTGTTTCAAAACACTCCCGCCCCACCCCGGCTCGGCCACCCGCCATCCACCGTCGATCGCTCTCCCTATCTCCCTCTTACCTGCTCTCTTATCGCGATTGATTCTGCTCCCTTCAACAATACAATTTACACGACTCGAACTTCTCGACGAACACTTCAAAATTCGTGAGAATTAATTAGCATTATCCAAAAGCGAGCAATGCGTCACAGAGGAAGCACGTTGCCGCGCTCCTACTGTTAACACTGACCGTTTAAAAGTACTTCGATCAAAACGGCGAGTCCGTTTGTAATGGATACATTTTGTGTCAATATGTTATGAACCGGCAGTGATCGATGCCAGCGATTACTCTTCAAAAGACTCCACGACAAAGATCGATCTTATTTTTCGAGAAAATGCGCGATTCTTCAGGTTGCTGTGTAAAATATTATGTTTGAAATGTCGTAATGTATCATGTATAATGTACAATTCAAGTAGTTAATGTGTTGCCGAAGTTGCAAAAAATGCAACAAATTTCCTGAGAAATATCCGCTCGCGCACCCCCTAGAACGTGAATTGATTTTAGACTGTTGATATTCACCCCGCAGCGGGTCGCGCAATGTAGTTGACGTAGGTATGATGTTGATAAACCTTCTAGGTCCCATACTTTGTTTGTTGTGTAAAATATTATATTTGGATTATTGTAATCCTGTAAAATGTACAATTCAAGAAATTAATGTGGCGTCGGTGTTGCCAAACATGCTCCAAATTTCCTAAGAAATATCCGCTCACCACATGAACTTCTTTTAACCCCATAGATGACGTACGTCGATTAACCCTGTCGATCCCATTCTCAGATATCATAAAGTCTATTACGATACTTAACCCGTTAAAGACTAAGTACGAGTTAACTTGTGTTGGGTTTCATGGAAATGCGTGTTATAGTGAAATCAAATCGTCTCCAACGGATGAAACTAACTTGGACAAGACAGTCCTATGCAGAGTTAACTTGGGATGTAACTAACATCCAGATCGCTTTAAAGGCGGTGTCATGATTGGGAGAAGTCAAAAATGACCCCAAGAACCAAATGAGTTGAAATATATACAAATAAAGGTACACTGGCGAGAGTGCATATTCAAGGTGGAGGGATTTGCTTTGAATTGTTTACTGGAGAAGAAACAATTATGAATTTACAAGTATTGAATCAATTAATCTCCGGCCCTGAAAAATATTGATCCCACGACAGATCCCACCACAAATTTTGCCATGACGGCATTTTTCTTTGATAATAATTATATTACAAAGAAGAGACGTGCGACTATGAAATGTTCACAGCACAAACTTTAAACAGTATACTAGATTCTGGGAGCATTATGTTATTAAGTAAGGACTACTTTCAATCTTGACCTTTTCCTTTAAGCTCCTTCATTCCACTTACGGACTGCATTCCCAAAAGAAATCAAGAACACACGCAAGCTGATATATACGATTTCGCCCAATTTTAAACAGTTATGACAAACTTTAGCCCACGAAACTGCAATAGAACATATCAGATAACTTTTTTTACAGTCTGCTACTCTACTAGTAACGTAGCTTTTGAGAACCAGAAACGGGTTAAAAATAATGTATGTCATACTGTGGGTTGTTAATAATCTAGAGTGCTGATAAGCATGATAAGATATTAGAATATCACTACACTGATAACAGGGATGTGTTTAATTCATGACATTTGCACAATAAATTACGCCATTCCAGTCAATGTATTTGCGTATATTTGTGTACGTGTGTGCGTACACTTCTATCAACAAAAATAATATATGAAGTTTGATTACTCGAAGTGTTGTCTACTGTGTTTATACGCGTTGTAAATCACTACGCCTTAAACTACACTACTTCCCCTCATTCCCTTCGGTCGCCTTAACTGCATAAATGTAATTATCTCACCACCAGAAATTACTTCAAAGGGTTTTGTCCCAATATGTAAAGTTTCCTGCTACATAGACTCCTTCCACATTGTTTACACTACAATCGTGTATGAAATTGTATATTATTTAGTATAATATTTCTTCTTCCCAGTAAGTTGATCGTTTTGTTTCATACATGCAATATGTTGGCTGTAGTTTGACATTAATACCGTAAACCTAACGCCCCCAAAACCTATACATACGAAATCCTTAACGTAAATGCGTATACTCTACAACAATGCCAATCTGAAAACTGAATCCTGATACGCTATAAACACTTTAGCATCTGCATCATTGATAAATAATTTAAGACCAAAAGTATTTACACCCCAAATTCAGAAACATTACATGCTAAATACGAAAACTAAAAAACTACAACGCCAAGTTATTTTAAGAACTTGGCTTTAAAACCCCTAAAATACAGCCTCCCACGGACCCACGCATCCTTCCTAGTCATTGAAATTACAGGCACCCATTAATGCCACCAACTACAGGTACAAAAATGCACGAGTATATGAGTTATTTTTTGTTGTTTAATCATGTATAGATTATTTCAATGTACAATGACAACTTTTGTTAAAACAACACAGCATATTTTGATGTATCAATGTTTGCTTGTACGTGTTTGTATGTGCGTGTGTCTGTGTGTGTCTCTGCGTGTGTATGTGTGATGGTGTGCGCCTGTGTGTGTCTGTGTGTGTCTGTGTGTTTGTGTGTCTGTTTGTATGTGTGTATGAGTGTGTGAGTGTGTGTGTGGTGTGTGTGTATCTGTGTGTGTGTGTGTGTGTGTGTGTGTGTGTGTGTGTGCGTGCGTGCGTGCGTGTGTTTGTGTGTGTGTGTGTGTTGGTGCATGGACCCTACTAGGGTCCATGGTTTGTGTGTGTACATGCGCTCTTGTATATGAGCTTCGGTTCTGTAATAGAGGCTAAAGAAAATCATGTTATATACTCAGAAAATTGTGTAACTGAAGGTACAGATTAATTAATTTCAACATGCACGTCTACTCACAAAACCTTGGTGCCAGAAAATACTGAGAAGTCATCTCTACAATTGGACAGGAAAGTAATACCATTTAATTAGTATTCTTATATTTTTATGAAATTTATTTCCGCTCTCAAAGGTAACAAGCACAATATTAATATTTTATTAATACTTGATCAGACTACGTAGTAGTAATGTGTCATCTTATTATGTTGAAATTTATGTGTGCCATTTTATCGGTGAACCATGATTTTTTTTTTCACCTTTGTGAATCCACAAATATTTGCCTTTTTAATGAGGTCACCCCTCCAATCACAGCCTCCGGGCAATAACAAAAGACGTGTTATAAAATCCGTGAACACTATCCCAAGTTGATGAAACCATACATCAACGTTGTCAGAAGCAAAGATCCGCACAGGAAGAGCTTATAACACATATGACTACTGGGATACCGTTTTCCACGTTTCCTCTCTCTGTGTACAAATAATCTAAATGATAACAAAGTCAAATGTGCCTATTCCATGTGCTCAGGTGAGTTAAAAATCTTGCAAGTACAGCCTACGTCAAAGACATTTTGTTGAATTAAGTAGTGCCATCCGTCATAAGTAACTTTGAATTTGACGTGAACGCATTCTGTAATAATTAAGTTAACCTACTTCACATTATGTTTTTGCCATCACTGTTACTACATTAAACTGTTTTTGTACGGGTGCCAACAATAACATTTTTAAAGGTTTAAGGAGTCTGAAAAGTCGTATCATACATTAAGGTGATGATAAAAACATTGCTTTGTTTTATGTGTATGTGTATGTGTATGTGTATGTGTATGTGTATGTGTATGTGTATGTGTATGTGTGTGTGTGTGTGTGTGTGTGTGTGTGTCTGTGTGTGTCTGTGTGTATGTGTGTGTGTGTGTGTGTGTGTGTGTGTGTCTGTGTGTGTCTGTGTGTCTGTGTGTCTCTCTCTGTGCTTGTGAGTATTTGTTTTTGTGTTTCTGTGAAATACAATTCATCATTCTTTGAATCACTGCAACATCATTTCAGGAGTTTCGCGCAGTTGCAAATCTTAGCATCAGATGAAAGCTTTATTTTCAAATATACTTAAACATACAACTGAAACTGTTAGCTCTTTGCATAATACCACATTTGTGGGAGTCAGAATAATCTCTCCAACAAATTTAGATACCATTACAATCTTGTAGGTAAACACCATGCATGAATAACTGGCGTGAATAATTGTATTTTGACGTCAGTTGTACGAAAAACATACAGAAGAAACTTATCCAATATAATCATGTTTCAGTGGATATAAGTAGCTTGACCAAAAAAGATATTAAGAATAAATCCATGTTTGGGGTGGGAGATCAAAGCAAATAAGTAAAATACAAATTCAAATTAATACAAGCATCTAGATAATGGAAACTGAAATAATCGCGTGATTAAAGAGTTTGATTGATTTCTGGATTAAGAGAGGAGAGTATACGATTGGGCAAAACGAACCGTGACGTCGACCTCGAACGTGTGTTGTAGAGGTGCCTTAAACCTTGGGCAAACTGTTACCTAAAGGGCGATACCCTTGAACAGCGTTAAGAACATTGTATGACATTTCTTTCAGTTTAAAGACTAGTGTCGATGAAAAATAGAACAGCGCCCTTCTTCGACCTAAACAATGGAAATGGGGTCAGCAATGTTTCCGAGAATATAACATGACCAGTTGGGATTTATGCCATATTAATAGGCCGTTTGTTTTCCTCAGAGACTGTACACCATGTCAATGCAACAATTTCCGAATATGTGCCTGTATTTTTAAGACTAGTTTTCATCCTCTCTGTGGTTGATTTGGCCCGTGACAGTTTGCCTTTAAAATCATGAGATGCATGGTCCTACATATGTTTCCATTGTACCCAACGTGATGTAAACGTGAATACCTAGATAGAAAGGTAGACACTTGCATACATACCGTATACACATACATACACACATACACCCATACATACATAAACACACATTCATACATACATACAAAAAACACATACATACATACAAAAACACACATACATACATACACACACATACATACAAATAATGCATACGTACACACATGGATAAATACATACAGTACATACACACACACACATAAGTGCATACATGTAGAATGATAAATAAATATGCTCTAAGAGAAAGGGGGTCGTAAAAAGGCCTCATTTTAGAGTTGTTTAATCACAATAGCAAAGCATTTTTTACAACATCATTTTGGAATGCACCATTTTTGGCGTAGATGTGGTTCTTGAAAGCACGAACCCGGGAAGTATAGTGCTAATAAAAAAAAAATGTTGCTCATTCGCAATAAGGGAACCCTTTTTCCCCTTATAGTGTAAGATGGATACAGTAGAAAGACATTCCAACATGGGATGTTTTGAAGAAATATTTCATTGAGTTCATATCAAGAAATGTGCTTAAGGCAAATGCTAAGTCCATTCATTTGAGCATGGAAACAATGGACTTCCCGTGAACTATGTCATCGCTAAAATCGATTCTTCTTTTTTTCCTGAAGCGGTTTATATCCTGAATTATTTAAGAAAGACGACAATGCATCTGTTCTGTGGATAATATATATAGACAGAGATTTACAAAATTATCCGACTGAATACGCACTGTTATTTCGATTATTTTAATTCATTTTTAGAACATAAAGATACTAGAAAAAGGCTAGATAAAACATACCCAAGAAACTGAAGGATATCAATTAGGCGAGGGGTTATGTATTTAATTGTACTTTTTTTTGTAATGGTTTTGATCGATGGGTTTTGGCCTATATATTCGGGAATACTGTTAAGAAAAGGTGCTTATGAGGTGTGATAAGTAGTATCAAAGTTGAGATTGTCTTCTAAATAGTGTATTAGTTTCCGCTTCATCAGCTCTTATTGTCTGCATAAGTAAGATGGTTAAAACCTTTAAGTGGTGGGAGGCAAGCCTTGAGCATGTTTTTTTTTTTTTCTTTTTTTCGAGGAATGGGGGTGGGGGTATTGTTATTAATCACAATCCTATATTTCGGAGAAACGGGCAACCAAATAACTACACAAAAAAGTTTCACTCGTCAAACCTTACGAAAAGTGTGCGCTAGTCGTAAAGCAGTCGGTGGCATGTCTCCGATTACCCTTGTCAATTCTACACCCGTTAATGAATGGCAGTGACCGTATTTTCAAAATTAAATTGATAACAGACATTCCTAACTCATGACCTAATTGATCTAGTTAGTAACTATTCCCTATATACCCTTCTGAGTTCTGACAGTGTTTTACTCTAAGAGTAACTTGTTTTCTCCTTTCCCTAAGATGTGGACTACTTTTTAATTGAAATGTTGTTTCACATTATTTACTATAATTCAATTTGTGTCACAGATAATAATTACCAGCGAATCCGTCCCTCCCCATTCTTAATATTAATCTTCGTATAAGTATCGAGGATCGGTTACAATTTTGTTTTATTGAAAAGTAATTAATATCTGTCCCATTTTTGGGATTCTTGATCAAATTGGAATCGGCGTTCATCATATTCAGCAAATGTCATTTTTAATCTTTGATAAGAATGGATTTACTTTGTTTTCAGTGTAACTGTATACATACCACTGTCAATTAATTCAAATGTACGGCGACGCTCAGCTGCAAAAGTGACTTGTGGGCGACTTGTTACGCGGGTAAATAAAACACAATTCGTCAATCAGGCGTGCATTTCCTTATTGCTATATGCCTGACAGGCATTGTTTCGCTGCAATTTATCAAATCTAGCAATGTTGATAATCAGGCCCTAAGTGTAAAAAAAAATCGATTGGATACAGAGACCAAGCATTGATTGTGTTTGTGTATGCATGTGTATGTGTGTTTTGTGGTGTGTATGTGTATGTGTGGGTGTTTGTGTGTGTGTGTGTGTGTGTGTGTGTGTGTGTGTGTGTGTGTGTGTGTGTGTGTGTGTGTGTGTGTGTGTGTGTGTGTGTGTGTGTGTGTGTGTGTGTGTGTGTGTGTGT
>JZLH01S0246159.1:109360-120233 GCA_001188425.1 Eucidaris tribuloides
AAATGACAAGGACGTACGAGACCATTTTATAAAACAAATAATGCACATCATTCTTTCGGGCATTAGTTAAAATAATCTACACTTGGTAACTGCGAAACAGTCCAAAACACACTCGGCTATCGCCTCGTGTGTTTCAGACTGTTCCACAGTTACCTCGTGTCGATAATTTAACTAATGCCCTCAATGATGTGCATTATTTGTATATTGTTATACCGACACTGGGGCCTGTTTCATAAAGCTGTCCGTAAAGTTCTTCACGAACGACTCGTATATGAAGTAACTGGTACAATGCCAAAGAGTCATAAGAAAGTATCAAAGTATAAGTAATCTCAATTAGACTTTACCTAAAGATAAAGATTGCATTGAAATACTTGTTAAATTGTTGGTAAAAGTAAGAATGTTAATCCACGTTTTCATATTTGAACATTAGCAGATGTGATTTCAAAATTTTCAGAATCACATTTGGCTTGCCATATTTCAATTCATTTGTAAAGTCATGCGTAACCTACAAACAGCTTTATGAAACATGCACGCCCCTGGTGCACTTAATGTCTTGTACCACTATGGGTCAAGAAGTCAGCTATTTGACTAATTACCTCTTATTAGATTCTATAAGTGGACAACGAAACTCTGGATCAATATGAAGAGTGTGCAAGCAAAAGGTTCTAAATCTAGTTTGATGAATTGGAGAAAAGTGCATTTCTTTGCCGGAGTTTTAACACGCGCCTATGAGAAAACGAAACTAAAACACGCAATGTTGGGGATTTGTCTGTGCAATTTGGTACAAAATTTTATTCTGTAAGTAGACAAGTGTTTGGCTAATGTAATGATGCTAATACTTGTTTCTTTCAAAAAAGAGATTTCGCCGAAACCTTTTCCTGCAAGCTCTTTATACGAAATGAAAGCACCACTTAAACAGGCTTGTTATGAAACGATCAATATCTTCACTCACGATGGTTACATTTGACATGGAGAAGAACGCGATCGATATGCCAAATATTTGATATTCGCAATATTTTCCGTCTTGTAAAAGAGCTGGGCCAATGCTGGATTATAAGTGACAGAGGCATACGCGATGACTTGCAGTTAATGCGTGTAGTATCTGGTATATTGCAATTGGTCACTTGGTTATGCAGTTTTTGCCAAATCATAAAGTGGAGACTGAACTGGTTTGATAATTGAGTGAATGGATGAATCAATCAATCAAATCAAATCAAATCAATAACAAAACTTAATAAGTAAATTAACAAAAATAAATAAAGATTAATAATAACTCAATGAATAAAATGATAATAAATACATTTTTATAATTAGTACCCAAGAGTGAAATGTGAGAAAAACTGAGCGCTAGTGGAATAGCTGAGCAACTAGCCATTGAATAAACATGTATATGCACAGAAGATACCACTATCTATATGAACAGTAACTGAACTATCCTAGCAGAATTTGTAATACGTTTAATCTGGGGTGTTAAAACTTATCGCCAGTGATGTTTCCCACATTCATACCAACTGTGGTCTTACATGTCAACGTTTTAAATGTTACGTACACACAGATATATTTAATTTAAACACCAAGAATATTATATTTATCACCAAAGGTTTTGAAACGTCTACTCCTACTCTGTTATCTATATTGAGCTCCAACGTTGGTGTTAGATTTTAATCCAGGTTTATGCTCTGAATGGTGATAACGTGGATAGGGAAAAGTGTTAAACCCTTTAAAAAAATTGATCTGTAGCTTTTATCTCTCTTCCCTTCCTTACTATTATAATCCACAAGCTGGGCGTAATAAAAATACCGCCAGGAAAAATTTCACTTATACCTCGGGATACGGGATAAGTGCAATAATATGGAAGGTGTCAGGATGTGCTAGAATGTTACTCCTCATTTTTTTCCATGACTTTAATGTCCCGAAGTCAGATGACCGATAAAACGCCCCAGCTTCTACTCCAACCTCCCGTAGATGAAAGTAGAAGGAAGGAGAGTCAAAGCGTTGTCCACATTACTTTGGAATAGTACAGCGAGGACAATTACCGTCTGAATAACTACCCCTCAGGACAAATTACCATCCGGACAATCACCTCTTCAGGACATTTACCAATCGGACAAACACCCCTCGAGGATAAATACCACCCGGACAATTACCCCTCAAAAACAGTTACTAACTGAACAATTACCCCTCAATGACAATGACCACCTGGACAATTATCCCTCAAGGACAATTACCACCCGGACAATTAACCCTAGAAAACCTTTACCACCTGACAATAACCCTCAACAAAGTTACCACCCGAACAATTACCCCTCAGGACAATTACCACCCGGACAATTACCCCTCAAAAACAGTTACCACCTGCACAATTACCCCTCAATGACAATTACCACCTGGACAATTACCCCTCAATGACAATTACCACCCGAACAATTACCCTCAAGGACAATTACCACCCGGACAATTACCCCTCAAAAACAGTTACCACCTGGACAATTATCCCTCCATGACAGTTACCACCCGAACAATTACCCCTCAAAGACAGTTATCACCTGAACAATTATCCCTCAATGACAATAACCACCTAGACAATTACCCCTCAGGATAATTACCACCTGGACAATTACCCCTCAATGACAATTATCACCTGGACAATTACCCCTCAGGACAATTACCACCTGAACAATTACCCCTCAAAGACAGTTATCACCTGAACAATTACCCCTCAATGACAATTACCACCTGGACAATTACCCCTCAAGGCAATTACCACCTGGACAATTACCCCTCAGGACAATTACCACGTGGACAATTACCCTCAGGACAATTACCACGTGGACAATTACCCCTCAAAGACAGTTAGCACTTGGACAATTACCCCTAAACAACAGTTTCCACCTCGACAATTACCCCTCAACTACAGTTACCACCCGAAGAATTAGCACTCAGGACAATTACTCGTGTATAATTATCCCTAGGACTACCAAAATGACTATTGCCCTGTAATAGGTAATAATCCTGAAGATGTTTGTCCTGGAGGTTAAATGTATTGGGGTAAAATGTCCAGGGGAGTAATTGACGTGTGGTTATTTTCTAAGGGTTATTGTCCGGGCGTCATTGTCTGGGGGTAAATGTTCAGGGTTTACATGGACTAGGACTCTTTTGGGTGATTCCGTGTATACCTACTATACTACTTGGAAATGTAAATTTTACAGTCAATTATACCCAAAATGGGTGTGAAGGTTGGGAACACCTTTTATACACAAATTTAGGTGGTTTAGATAAGGATGGAAACAATGTTCCCATGATTGAAAAGTTCTCACCGGGAGGCTACTGAATATTATCGTTGGAATAACGTCATCGGCCTCAACAATTTGACACATCTGACCCCGCCCACAATTGCCCCAACGTAGTGAATCTAATGTTGTCAAGATAAATCGGTAAGCTTCCATAAGTGTTCATCATCATTATGATCATCATCATCATATCATCATCATCATCATCACCATCACCATCACCATCACCACTATCATAATTATCATTATTTTCATCATCATCTCCATCGTTATAATTGAGTACATCTTGGTTAAACGTCTTAAACATAGCAAAGATTTTCTGTAACAGTCTCACTATCGGTATCAGCACAATCACCTTTATAGTCATTATCATCCTCACCACCATCACCACCACCACCATCATCACCACCATCATCATCATCACCACCATCACCACCACCACCATCATCACCGCCATCATCACCATCATCATCATCACCACCATCACCATTACCATCTTCATCATTCATCATCATCCAGTTCGTCTTTGTCAAACATTTAAACATAGCAATAGCCCCATCATCAGGAGGATATTGATCCCCAATACATGTAATATAATCACGGTAGGCCTATAATACGTGTAACCCGTCTGTGTTTTGTTTGGTTGTTTGATTTTTGCAAAAATTCGAAATTACGACAAGATGATTCTATTGCAGAAGTCATGCAGGTTGTTACCTTTTTGGATACCGTTTAGATTGGACCAAGACCCCCCCCTCCCCCCCCCCAAAAACGAAAACAACAACAACAGTATCCAAGCCTCGATATTGATATGCAACGACGTGTCTCACTAGAGATCCAGGGTAGAATCTTTTTTTTTTTAAATCAAGCTGTTTACATTTGACGAATGGTTTGGTTAATAAACTGTATGTCTGTACTTATATTCCAAAGATTTCAATCCATACATTCTGTCAGATTTACTTTAAAGTACAAGCGTATCAAATGTCCCACATCACATACAGACGATACTACATGTAGGAAAAACCGTGTATCCGTAATTTAATCACACAAACAAGATAGATACCTCTGCAGTGATATTGATAACTTTACGCGGGGATGTTATATTCTGTGTAACATAGCCAAAAACACGACCAGATTGGTTTTGTCATCTCTACACATTTCAAAATGTCACGTTTCTTAGCGATGCGTCCAACGCAGATATTATCCAAATCTAACAGTTTAATCATAACCGGGGCAGGTGTTCCAGCTCCAACCTTTCAAAGTGATGAATGGGTTATTTAAAGATTTGTTTTGTGCTTGAAACGTAAGGAGCAGGTGATTCATTTGCGACAACTATAGAAGACCTGTTGCTGTTAGACAGGAGGGAATACATTAGCTGACATAGAACAGTATAATATGAGAAACATACATACATATATATACACATATATACATACACACATACATACATATTGTGGTGTTTATGTATTTGTATATGAATTAATGCTTTTTTTTCTAGCCTACACACTGATAAGGAGTTCTACTGAATATATCTAAGAGTGATTCTAAGTCTGGTGTAATATACAGGTAAAACGTGATTCTAAGTCGTTTTTATCCACCTGAACGAAATACTGAGGGTACGCGTAAAACTTGTTGTATGAGACTTTACTTAAAACATAAAAATCTCAAATAGTACTGAAAAATATGCATAGATCTGAAACAGTAATGACCTTTTCGCCCAACCATAATATAACAGCTTGAATATGTTAAACCAAAAAATAATACAAATAAAAAAAATCTTACAGTCATGGACAAAATTTTGAATTTTTTTTTCTACCAAATGCAATTTTCAATCATATCAAAAGCAGATTTCTCGGCGGCGCCACATCAGGGGGGCAGTGGGTAGGCGGTCGCCACCCTATTTTTTCAACCTTATTAGAATGACGGGAATTTTAATGTTTTTTGAAAGCTTCGCCCACCCTCGCCCCCTCCCCCTATTACTGTCGATTTGGCTGGTTAAAACATTGGCGGGCAAAAAAATGGGGTTTTTTGTCGTCGTCGGCTCCCTGGCCCCTGCTTGTTGGACGCTGTTCGGCTTGCAGTTTGGCTAGTAAAAAACAATGGCAGGCAAAATTTTCCCGACGGATTTCGTCCCTCCTAAATTATACCCTGGCGACGCCTCTGAGTAGAGCTAGCTCACTTGAACTTGGTAATGATATTTTCTGCATGGGTGATTGTTCATTAATCGTAAGAAATCTGCACCTTAAAACAGAGCTATGCAAAGAAATAAAAATATTCAAAACTTTTGTCCAGGACCGTAGTTGAAACTAAGCCAAACACATATGCAATCACAGTTACATATTTTCCCCGTTGGGTTGGAATTCTGTATGTTATGTTTCACATATTTTAAAGTTTGATCTGCCATTGATTTTAAACATTGTTTCATGTCATTTTTCCTTAAATACAGTTATCAAAAAGGTGCCTGTGTATTGTTAATAAACGTTCCAGGTCAACTTCTCAAAGCATGACAGTGTTGTAGGTCAATCGTATATACTCTTCGGGCCTAAAAAACTGTTGAAGAAGGCCGAATAATCCGAAAAACATAATAATGAGCTCTTGGACATTATCTTTATCAATGTTAGCAGCTCTCCAAACTTAAGAAGTACACTATTTTCCCGTCCTCAAAAGGCTGTTTAACCCTGCTCTAAACTGAAGGCTTTATCATTGGCAACGAAATTGCGAACAAAACAACATATCATGTCCCAATGCTTATGATTGTGTTCATTTACGCAGAATGCACAATTATTCACACAGAAATAATGACCATAAATGTTTATGTGGAGTGTGCTTACGTATTTAATTTCTAATTTACATCCCATTACATTTGTAAATGACTCATTTTGAGACATGCAATGAAGCGCAAGATTAAGACTAACGAAACAGCTTTGGGCTGTATAATTGATTTTGCAAGTGTAAAATAGAATAATGGTACATTCATGTAACAGATTCCATGATTTTTCATTATATATGTATGTTTATTTCAATGTAAGTAGTTGACAGTTGAAGACGAATAATACAATAACGGTGGATGGTGATAAATCGAAAGAAGGTAGGTAGACGGTCAAGTAAAGAATAATCCAAACTTCTAAATATCTGATTTTTCTATACAATTGACAAACATCTACATAGATGTATGAGGATAGACAACTAGATAGATAGATAAGATAAACTTGATGGAAAATAAAACGAAAGGGTAAATAATGTTAAATATCATGCTAATTAATCAAGATGTTTCATCTCCTCGACCGATACAGTTACTTAAACATTTAAATATTGGATGGATAAAATAGAATCGAATAATTGTCTATATCTTTTGAGCAACATGGTTACTGCAATGCTCTTAACGCATCAATCCGACCATTTTAAACCAATTTCGATAGGCAGGTACACTAAATTTTGTTCTTAAGAATAATATATATATATAATTTGAAGAGAAGAGTAAGAAAAAGATGGATAGATCAGTAGACAGATAGATAGATAGATAGATAGATAGATAGATAGATAAATTAATAGATAGATAGTCGAAGATAACAGAGTTTTTGAGAAACGTATTGTTTTCAATTCGTGTATTTTTTTAACACTCACTCAGTACCTTTCCAATAAAACTCCATACTCTGGTACTGAAAGGATTTAAAAATACAGGTTATGTCCCCGATTCTCAAAATAACACGTACCCAGCGGTCAAACCCAGCGGTCAAAAACGTTGCATCTGGTGTGCTGCATGTCGGCGTACGTTTATCTCTTTAACACGACATCCATTTTCTATCTTGATTTGCCGCAGAAATACGTTGTGTTTGCCCCAATTATTCCAACATACATTTTTACACATTTTAAACGAATTACTATCCGGTCGATATTGTCCAACACTAGCATTTTCTTCGTTTCTGCTTTTTCTTTTTGAAAGCCACCACAAGTTTGTCATATCTGACCACAAGTAAAAACTACATCACCCTGATTCAATTTAGCGAGAGAAAAGTGTTGCTTGATGACGGTACATTATACACGTGCCCGGCCTAGTGATGTTGTTGATTTTGGGGGGATAGATCGACAGTTTCTCCTCTTGCAACCGGCGTCTGGCCAGCAGCAGCTGGACATCGATCTGCGATGTCGATACCAAGTGAAAAAGGGGGACTTTCGTCGAAGGGATGAATATTATATTCCCCTGAGGAGGCGCGACAGAAGCTATAGACCTGTAGTCTATTTTAAAGGGGGCGGGTGTAATTTAATGCACGGTTACACATGATACCGCACTCAATCGATGAGTACGTCAATGTAACAGAAGCTTACCACGTCGAGTGTGGGAGAGCCACCATATTTTTTTCTACCTTTATTGTCTACATATGTGGATCTCAACTATTGCATCGGGACTTACATGTAAAAAAAATCAGATTGCTTTGTAAGCATTGGCACTTAAAGCGTGTTTTGACGTATTACTTGAGGAGGATTACAGTGTTAGAGTAATAAAAATGCTTTCAGCAAATTTTCTGTGTTCCATAATCAAGCATTCGTCTAATCGGGCACATGTTGCTTGTAACGTATCCAGACCCCTAACCCCTGGACAACCACCCCTCGGATAACCAGCCCTAGGATAACCACCCTCATGATTATTTCCCCCATACGACAATTACCCGATAAAGCAACCACCCTCTAGGACAATCCCCCCCCCCAGCCAACTACCCAAATGACAACCATCCTCTGGGACATGTACACTCCGAACTACTCACGCGAAATTTTCTCCTGAATAACCCCACATCACCATAAGGCTATAACACCCTCTACGGACGACTACGCCACATAAGGCAACCTCACTCTAGACAACTAACCGCATGGGGCAAACCACGCTCCAGGACAACTACCGCCATGGGCAACACCCTCTAGGAAGCGACTACCCATAGGGCAACCACACTCTAGGACAACTACCGACTCCATAGCGCAACCCACCCTTTAAGGACGACTACCCCATAGCGGCTAACGCACCTCGTCTAGGACGAACTACCCCATAAGGGCAACCTCTTCGTAGAGCAACCACCCTACTAGAAATGGTACCCCCCACACATACTACCCCATAGACAAACTAACACCGGCTAACTTCACAAGTCCTGGACGAACTACCACAGACAAGTATCCTCCTGGCAACTACGCGCTATCTATTTGGGTTTTAGTTGTCTGAGGGTATTTGTCCAAAGGCTAGTTCCTAAGAGGATAGGGCGGTAGTAAAAGAGAAGTGCGGTATTCTAGGGTCGTTATCCAGCGGTGTTTATTCAGGGTGCCTTGTGCAGGGGTATGTATCCTGGAACCTTCTTAATAAGTGATATTTGAATGCCATTTCATATCCACACCCACCCATCCCTCCGCGCCGATCCCCCATAAAAAAACTGTTTTTGTTAATTCTAAAGCTCGTGTCATATACTGATATTCTTAGCAGGGTTCGAGCCCCGGCCGGCATCATACCAATAAGACTTTTTTTTTTCAAATGGTACCAATGATGCTGCTTTCTAGGCCAGCCGCGCTTCGGCATTCTAGAACAGAGAAGGGTAAATAATAGCAATTTATGTTATAGCAGGGCCCGCTGGAAGAACAGCTCTATTGACTTCGACCAAGTGGCTACCTGGGAAATAAAAAACTTGCTTTATGGGATTATCAATTATTCCCAGGAAACCGTTATATACCGATTGCTGGCCAAATTGATTGATTGTTATGGGCCACTTCGTGTAATGTATTTGTTCTGTGTTTTGAGTGTGATTTTGTGATGTGAGTGTGAGTATGAGTTGCGAAGTGCGAGTAAGCGAGTGCGAGTGCCGAGTGGCGAGTAGCTGAGTGGGGCGGAAAGTGTGAGTGCGAGTGTGTGTGTGTGTGCCCTGCCTGAATGTGTGTGTGTATGTGCTGATGTGAATGTGTGTGTGTGAATGTGGTGTGTGTGTGAATGTTGTGTATGTGTGTCCACGTATAATTATGTGTATAGTGAAGTGTGTTATGTAAGTTGTAAGTGTAGGTGTAACCGATTGTGAGTGTGTAAGTGTGTGTGTGTTTGGATGTGTGGGTATGTGTGTGCTGTAAGGTAATGTGTTAGGTGAATAATATGAAGTGTTGAATGTTGTTTGTATGTTTGTCCTGTGATAAGTGTGATTGTGTGTGTGTGTGAAGTTTGTTGTTGTGAGTGTGTGTGTGTCGGTGTTGTGGATTTTGTGTGTGTGTGTGTGTGTGTGTGTGTGTGTGTGTGTGTGTGTGTGTGTGTGTGTGTGCGTGTGTTTGTGTGTGTGTACTTGTGTTGTTCAACTTCTGTCGAATGACATGACAAGTGCACTCACTGTCGTCCTCACATGACCGCCTGTTTGGCTATTTAAAATGCTGGATTTGTCTGTAATACTAATACCAACAAACGAGATCCTCTCACCCTCCCTAAAATTGTATGACGTCAGTAGACAGTGCATGTAATGTCGTCAAATTTTTTTAGACAGATGATAATGAATTTACGTAAATTCTCGCTATCCCATAATTAAAACTTGATATCGGGCGATATCAGCATTCTTCGAAGTTCGATATCAACGTTCGGCTTCCGGCTCCAGTTATTCGGATGTGACTTCGATGTACCACGCATTATAACGTTCACTCAGGTTTACATAGCTCAAGTATCTAATGAGAATCTTTATGGTTCCACGGTGTTCTTCAAAATTTTTCTATGAAAATAGAATATACGGGTTTACTTTCCATTTCTTTGAAATGAAGTTCTTTTACGATGGACTCATATTTTGCGTAGTGTTTTCCGAAATTAGAACAAGAGAAATGTATTTCTTTCGCGCCCATCTAAGTGAGTATCAAAGAAGAAATATGGCAGATGTCAATATCGAAAGCTTATATCGCCCGATACCGATTGAATGCGATAGCGAGAATTGAACATCCCTTTCGGTGATTTGGATTAGATGTGATGCGTCGTATTGAAGAGTCCAATAAATGCATATAAAATATTTGAACCAGAGCAACGTCCCACTCGGTATCTACCCTTAAAAACAAAGAGTATGAAAAGTTTACTCCTTAAGGCATGAAGTCAGAGTAAAAGAATTAGTTAGTGCGTATAATAGGGGGATTTCTAGTAAAGTTCAATCCTTATTGAGTAAGGTATGGTGAATGTCACCCTTTAAAGAGCATGACTACACTACTCTTTCGTTGATGCTGTACTGCATAATGAAATTTGCTCCACAAAGAAAGAAAATGTCCACAAATTCAAACATAATTCACGGTTTAACTTTGAATTTACCCTTTAGTGCATGGGTGAATTTTCACTATTGTGTCAGTTTCAGACAGTATAGCATTTCAAGCGCGATACCATGCATGTGCGCGTGTATATAGATATCTTATTGAATCATGGCCGCATGGTAAGTTTAAGAAAATACCCACGCTTGTAATGTTGTTAACTTCGACCAAATCTTTAGTGTCACTCGGATGACATGAGGCTTTATCTAATCATGATGCGTGTTCACGATCATATGTATGTATAGATAGATAGATAGATAGATAGATAGATAGATAGATAGATAGATAGATAGATA
>JZLH01S0246177.1:7689-22731 GCA_001188425.1 Eucidaris tribuloides
ATTATTCCCGGATGCGAAAGTTTGGAGGTCGTCGAAAAACGCGCGCGAAATGAGCGATGAACGGTCGCGGTTTCCCGGTGATATATCGCACACGATGTCCGCAAATTTGTGACGGGGGCGGGAAAGGTTTAAGTTCAAGTGAATGGATTTGAGTAAGTTCTTGAGCTCAGTCGTCGCCTTTTGGTGCTCAGCAACCGGTCGCGTAGTGCGAGGATGGACTCGAGGTGATGGCGTTGAGTTCGAATTCGCGATAGGGCGTCTGCGACAACGTTGTCAATGCCCTTTACATGTCGGATGTCGGTCGTGAGTTGCGAGATGTAGTCGAGATGGCGATTTCGCGGGCGGCGAGTATCGGTCCATGTTTTGGCTCGAAGGCGCGGGTGAAGGGGTTATGTCGGTCAGGACGTGAACTGTCGCTCCAGCGTGTGTGCGGAAAATGTCGAATGTGTGAAGGTACACTGGCCTAACAGTTCCTGCCAAAGGTGCTATATCGCGGTTTCGGCTGGTTTTAGTTTGAGGAAAGAACCGGATGGTTGCCAGTCGTTTGATCGATTTGCTAGCGCAATATTACCACCCACGCGACGTCGGATGCGTCGATCATATGATACTAAGTGGGTGCGTCGGTCGTTGATGGCAGCATGGTCGCGGTTCCGCAAGGCGGTCTTGATGTCATTCGAAGGCGCGAACCGCTTGCAATCATCCAGTGCGATAATGATTCGCGTGTTCTTCGAAGACATCCAAGCTTCGTCAGGGGTTCCGACGAGTCGGCGCAAGTGAGGATGAACCGGGCGTAGACAAGTTGACTCAAGTCCAAGAAACTCCCGTAATTTTTTCGGAGCGATTCGGTAAGCGGAAAATTGGATGGGCCTGTAGCTTTCTCGCTAGTGGGCAGGGATGCCGTCGTGGTCGAGGTGTGGCCGAGAAAGTCGAGATTCGACGCCAAAATTCACATTGCAGGGTTGAGACGATGCAAAGCGTGCGAGGCGGTCAAAGAAGTTCGCGAATGTGCTGCTCGGGTTCGCCATAATCATCGAATGCAAATAAGCGAGGTCGTCGATGTAGGCATAGCAAAAGGAGGTCCTCGCGTTGAATCCTCGTCGATTGAATCGGTTGAAACGTTTGGCGTGCGTTTGCGAAGAACCGAAGGGCCATACGCACAAACTCGAAAGGCCCCGAAACGTGTCGTGATGGCGTTTTAGGATATGTCGGCGGGTTCGATGGGAATCTGATGGTACGCTCGGACAAGATCGATTTTGAGAAAAACGCGTTTGTTTGCGAGCGAAGACGCGAAGTCGTGTATGCTGAGGGATAGGATAACGGTCGGGAATCGTGTTGTTATTGAGGCGCGCGGTAAATCTCCACAGGGACGCCAGTCGCCCTTCGATGCGTTTTCGGGACCATATGGAGCCGGCCGAAAGACCAGCTACTTTGGAAGGGGCGGATGATCCCTAATCTCGAGCATATGGTCGAACTCCGCGCGGCGACGGCGAAGCTTGACAGGGCGAGGCGACGTGGGCTGAAACACGGACGGTCGCCCTCGTCAAGTGATATGGTGCGTGTCGTATTTTTGGTCGAGCCCTGCGAAATTAAACGTGCGAGTGAGGTGGGAACTCCGACAAAATATCTAGAAATCGTGTGTCGTGCGTGTGTTTGACGATGGTGGGGCGTGCGAATTCGACATGGAGATGATGCCCCGAATAAAAAGCGTGGTCGTCGGTCGAATCAGTCGCGCCCGGGTCGGTGATCATCGACCAAGAACCAAATGTTCGCACGGAAGTCGATTCCCAATATCGGACAGGAGACATCAGGCGATTACAAATATCCATTTGTAAAGTCTCCGTAGTCCCGATCAATCGAGGGCACAGCGACTTTTGACCGTACGTTTCGAATCGTGCCGTTCAGCTGCTACTGAGTCTGGGGACGCAATGTGCCGTCGTCGAGTCGTTCCTGTGGTGTACCGGAGGGATCACGGACACTTCCCCGCCCGTATCGGATGAGAATCGTTTGCCGCGAATGACGGTCCGTGACGAAGAATAAACGACTGTTCTGAAGTGCGTTGTCGTGGATTCGTCCGCGTTTATTCGGGCGGTCGGGTCGTTTCCATTTGGCGAAGATTACGAAGCGATGTGGGTCGAAGGTCCACGCTGCACGGCGACCGGACATCGTTGAAGCATGGTCACCATACGTCTCGTGGTACCAGCATTCGTTTCGTGCATGGAGCGGGACTTCGGTGCGGGACTGCCAGGGCGATTCGGTACGGCTTAGTGTTTGCGACTGGCCACGACAAGGGTTTCGACCCGCTCCTTCACTCTTGATGAAATACGGACCGTAGCGTTGCGAAGTTGTTGAAGCGCTTCGCGTAATCGTGGCGATAGGTCAAAGAAGTCGATAGTCATGATTACCTTGCCCTTCATCCTCACGTGCGGGTCACCAATTTTGCTGGATTGAGAGTGTCCTCGATGTTAAATAGAATCACTTCTTACCAGAGTACAATGAATAGACTTGAAAGGTACATCTAAGGTACACGACTTGTTTAGAATTATAACATTGTATTATTTATTCGCGACAGAATACCAGTCCGATACATGTTTACAAGTATGATATGGCGAGAGCGAGTAGAATATATCTGAAGCGTTCGAAGAGTCATCGAGATGTCTTGGGTATCACTACAATAAACACTTTTATAAACGAGCTGAAAATCTACAAGAAACCAATCATGAGTCATATGTACTGGGGAAAAGTTTACATACATTTGCTGTCAGCTAAACTTCATCTCGATTTACAGTTACTATAGAAACGAGTGGGTGTGCAGAATTACAGAAGAAATACACGGTGCTAACAAGCAAAGAAATGTTCTTTGAGATGATTCAAGGCGATGGAAGGAAAATAGTTTCTCTCCAAGTGAATTGTTTAGTAGCTGTGGTAAGGTGCGCCTAGAGTGTTTACGTACCGGTAGTAAGGCATTAGGTTGGCTAATTCGAGGTCACTCAGGATTTCGGGAGAATTATTACAGGAAGCGAGTGGTTCCTGGACTGAGTCAAGTGGGCCTCGCATAGGATCATTCAACTCAATTGTGTGGAATCTAAATGAAAAATGGACGATTTGATGAATTAAAGTTATTAAATTAATAAACAAATATGTCGTTAGCGAGATCTACAGTTCCAAAAGCTTCTTAGCCATCACTGACCGCCCATAGTAATTTGTTCACTTGCATTCAGACATAAGCTATAGTAACTTCAAATCAGCTGAGTCCTATAATAGTCGCAAAAATACAAGTACAACCTATAGTTAAGTTAAAGAAAGATATGTGTAGTATCACAACCAAGTGCATGTTAAATATAATTTATACATACCGGTAGAACTTGTCGAATGTCGAAACTCGCTACGTTACGGGCAGGTGAAACAGAAACTTATCACCAACTTTACTTCCAACACGTGTTCACTACCACTGGAGGCCGATTCGCCTACACTGACTCTCGTTTTATGTACCGGGTAAGCATTCACCAGCATCGCATAGTCAATGAAGTGAGTCAAATTCGGGGGCTGAGTGCATGCTTTTACATGACACTATCCAGCTGTCGCTCAGGTATCCTATAACCGCCGACCTTGGGGTCAAATACTTCCATTTTAATGGAGACTGTGGCTGGGTTTATACACAGTGATAAGGCGCGCCAAGAAATCGACATTGTTTACATTCTGCGCGCACATAAATGGGGATTAATCATGTATTGGCGGAGAGCCATTTCTCGAGAAAGCTACCGGTCTATGAGTCTTGCTTTCTATCAGCCACGAGTAAACTGGCCATCGACCATATTGACAATTATCTACTCTACCCCAATTTTGACCATAGAGCCCTACTATGTAGATTGACGATGAGCGAATTTCCTCTTTCACTATACACACAAGTCCAATGACAACTGGAACCAAATATGCATTTCATAGTACAATGTACTGCATATTCGTCCGCATGTATAATGGGTTTTCGTAAGCCGAGCAAACGCCGCACGCACGGGGATAAAGGTACACACCGCACAGTAGCGACGTGAGTAAGAATCGAAGAACCATGGAAAACAACTCTATATGTTTAGTAAACAATACTAAAACATATAGAATTTGTTACTGATGAATAAACACACGTCCTTGTAATGTTGTATCCTGTACGACGCCTAAATAGCTGAGCTGCCAAATGCGGTCAATGACCTTGCATTTTTCCGAACGAAATCCTTTCCTCTGACTTACATGCTCTTGATGACGAAATCCATGACGCCAATAGGCCTAAATATTGACCGGACGGACGCAGCAAAACACTGTGCATATTATTTATCCGGTGAAAAATACATATTGGCATATGTATTAACTGTAAGGACCATAATATCCTACATCTTTCGGTTTGCAATTTGTTAACAGGTTAATAATAAAACAAACTTCCGTGAAGATTGCGCAAGACGAACCTTGTGCCAATTTTTATCAACAGATGCTACATGTAAGGCATTCGTTACAGTTGAAAGTATTATTATGCAAAGTCACGTTACATGTTATTAAAGAGAAGTTGCGCCTATGCATGGAGCAACTCCCTGTTTCCTAATTACATTCGGCTTATGTAGAATACGAGCACAGCCTAAACATACCAAAATGTAGACATAGCGAAAAGCCGCTACGTAATATACCATAATGTATGAACTAGCGAAACCGCTATAAACCCTTTTTTCCGAAATGTCTATTGTGGCCGCTATATATTGAGCAGTGAGAGGTACACAATTTTGTATATTCAATACACAAAACCATGCCCATGCGGAGGTATAGCTCTTCTATTGTTTATAATGGCGCTCTTCCCCACAAGTACATGTATTTAAGCACCAGCTGGTGATTCATGTAATCAACAATGCCTTGAACAACCCGTATATTGCTACCGCATTTTGTAGATTAGTGTCAGACATCAATGTTTTGTTGTGTTCCGATAACTGGAACAGTAGAACCAGGTCCCTTTTGCATTGTCAAGTTCTATTTTTGTAAATGCGTTGTGTATAACTTACTGACATTGTTTGTAAAAATGCCGCTGCCCCAATCGCATCCGTTTTTAACACTTGACTTTACGTAACAAACCAGCTTTTGATAACTTCGTAATTATGCGTGTTGTCGGTGTTCATGTTAGAGTTAAGTTTCGGCTTATATTCCCAGTCGGTTTATATCTTGAAATGACAGTAATTTACAGGGCCTGGCGAACCTAAACAATTGACGCTGTAAACACAGTTACTATTCAGTTATAATAGGGAGAAGAGCGCCTAACCAACTAACAGGCATAAGTAAAGAAATATTTGATTCTTGGCCAACAAAATCAGATTGCACGTGCAGCGCGCAGAAGCTATCCATGCGTGACCAATGCATGCCAAGCGAACGTGTATAGCCGCACCGTGGTAATGTATGCACTGTACTGTTTGAATTGATAAGTCCTCCCCCTGTAGCTTTGTTCGGCAGAGTTTTGTCTAAGGGAAAACTATACAAAGACGTAAAAATAAAACACAAATTAACTAATTTATTGTGGCCTTGATGAGGGTGAGTATCAAAACAGTACCCCTTATATAGGCTGTTTTGTCAACCATGTACCGATAATTCTCACAATAGGCCTACTCAATGTCATTTTTTATTTTAACTTATTCTTGTTAGTTAGCTAGGCGCCTTCTCCTTATAACTGAATGTAAAACGAACAATAACAATCATTCCACCCACTATCAACACTTCTACTATGCAATCCTCTGTTGACCCCACCCCACCCCGGGGGAGGCGGCACTTAATATAGTGAGTACGTATGTCCGCGACTGAACGCTCCCATTTTCAGCCCAAATTTCCGTCCAGAGCATCTCAATTTCATAGAAGTCAAAAGAAAAATTTTTGATTTCCAGTTCCAGAGACCCCCAAAGTTTGCCGTTTCGCTCTGATTTTTCGCTCGCCGCGCCGCGGTGCAAGTTCCAGAGCAATGAGAATTTGAGGTTTCTGAAGCCTTAACTCGCAGTTCCAGAGACCCCCATTTTTCGCTCAAGCCCGTTCCAGAGCCCACCGATTTTCCGATTTCGGTGCGGCATAAGTATCACTTTGTAAGTCGAGTGCGCCCGCCCGCCCCCCGGGGTTTTAATGACACGAAGTAGAGCGCCTACTTGTTTGACCGAGACTTACCCGGTTTGAGCTCAGTGGGTCTGACACAAGCAGTGTGACACAAGTTCAAGAGAGCTAAGTGTCAAAATATAAGTACCCGTGACGCCAGCTTGTAGGTTGTGCCAATGGACCTTGTAAGAGTGACAGTGAAGTACGGCCGTCAATGGGCCGCGGTACTGGGGGGGGGGCACGAAAGTATTCAGATACAGGTTGAAAGAAATGTGGGCTCAAAGACATTACAATGACACCATAATGAGATTCTGTCTGTTATTGATAAAGACGCCACGCAAAATGGAATTAGAAGACAGAGAACAGACAAGAAACAGCAATTCTCCTCCTCTTTTCTACTTCCTATTTCTTATAATTATTAGGTTATCTTCAAGATTTAATCTCATGTTAATAATTAATTTATAAACTGACGCGCCTTGAATCAGAAGTAAGCATGTAAGTCATTTCTATTGGGCTAGTTACAATCTGTATCTTTTCACAATGTGCAGTATTCTATGTGATGTGTTATTTTATGATATTTGAAGAAACATAGAGGGCTAGGACGTTTTGAATCTATAGCAGCTCCTTATCAAAGGCAAAATTGACTCCGTCATGACATGGAAGTATTTCAGAATAGGACAAAAGATGATAACGCCAGATTATAAAGCTGTGGAAGAAAGGGAGACTTAAGTGAGAAAAGCTAGAATGAAAAAAGGCACAAGGAACATTGTAAAACTCTTTATTTGCCACATTTTTTTTAAAGAGGACTGGATCAATTCATGTTCCTATTCTGTATGCATTGTTTTTGCACAACAGACACACTTCTTTCATGTGTAAAAGGTGTGAATGAACTTGCTGGAAACTATGCAAGGTATTGTAATTGATTAAGAAGATTAAGAAGGATTAGTAAAATCCTACCATTATAGGCTGAGCAAATTGGTTGATAAGGCGGGTAAGGTTAACATAACGTAGAAAAGGGTGGAGAGGTACAGATGAAAGCATGATAGGAAGAAAAAGAAGCTAGGAAAGGTGAGAAGAAAAGCCTTCAGGAAAGAGGTGAACTAAAACTGATATAATAAGACAAGAAATAGAGCAAAAACGTTAGAGACGAGTAAAAAGAGGAACAAGTAGAAACCGACAAAGAGTGAAAAAAGGAAGTGGAAGAATTAATGGCGAGTCGGGAGTCCACAAGAAAAAACTGCAGAACATTAAACAAAATGTTTGAGACCTGTATAAGCCAAGGGCGTAGGCTGTTTGAGCACGGGGAGGTGCATCACTGGGGAGTGGACTAAAGTGACCATGGGAGGTGCACATCTAGGCAAGGCAACATAAAGTTGAGTAAATCGACGTTGAAGCGGAAAAAGTGGTACAAAATTTCGTTTTGCTTCCAGGGCGGAACTCCATGATCTTGGCGGGGGGGGGGGGTGGGGGGGGGGGGGGGGCGTCAAACAGGCACCCTTTCCGCTTTCAACGCCCGATTTACTCAACTTTAGTTGCACTTCCCTAAGATGTGCACCTCCCCATGTCACTTTAGTTCCACCTCCCCAAGATGTGCACCTCCCCGTGCTCAAACCAGCCTACGCCCTTGGCTATACAGGTCAAACATTTTGTTTAATGTTCTGCAGTTTTTTCTTGTGGACTCCCGACTCGCCATTAATTCTTCCACTCCTTTTTATCCTCTTTTTGTCCGGTTCTCTTGTTCCTCTTTTACCTCGTCTCCTAACCGTTTTTGTCTATTTCTTTGTCTTTTATATCAGTTTTAGTTCACCCTCTTCCTTGAGGCTTTCTCTTCTCACCTTTCCTGAGCTTCTTTTTCTTCTAGTCATGCCTTTCATCTGTACCTCTCCACCTTTTCTACCTGTATGTTTAACCCTTACCCCGCTTCATTCACCAATTTGCTCAGCTATAATGAGTAGGGATTTACTAATCCTTCTTAATCCTCTTAATCAATACAATACCCTTGCCATAGTTCCAGCAAGTCATTCACACCTTTTACACATGAAAGAAGTGTGTCTGTTGTGCAAAAACTGCATACAGAATAGGAAACATGAATTGATCCAAGTCCTCTTTAAAAAAAAATGTGGCAAATAAAGAGTTTTAAATGTTCCTTTGCCTTTTTTTCATTCTAGCTTTTCTCACTTAAGTCTCCCTTTCTTCCCACAGCTTTATAAATCTGGCGTTATCATCCTTTGTCCTATTCTGAAATACTTCCATGTCATGACGGAGTCAATTTTGCCTTTGATAAGGAGCTGCTATAGGATCAAAACGTCCTAGCCCTCTCATGTTCTTCAAATTCATAAAATAACACATACATAGAATACTGCACATTGTGAAAAGATACGACTTGTAACTAGCCCAATAGAAATGACTACATGCTTACTTCTGATTAAGGCGGTCAGTTTAAAATTAATTATTAACATGAGATTTAACATCTGAAGATAACCTAATAATTATAAGAAATAGAAGTAAGAAAGAGGAGGGAGAATTGCTGTTTCTTGTCTGTTCTCTGTTCTTCTAATTCCATTTGCGTGGCGTCATTTATCAATAACAGACAGAATACTCATTATTGGTGGTCGATTGATACATGTCTTTGAGCCCACATTTCTTTCAACCTGTATTCTGAATACTTTCGTGCCCCCCCCCCCCAGCTACCGCGGCCATGACGGCGTACTTCACTGTCACTCTACAAGGTCCATTGGCACAACCTACAAAGCTGGTGTCACGGGGTACTTATATTTTGACACTTAGCTCTCTTGAACTTGTGTCAACTGTTGTGTCAGACCCACTGAGCTCAAACCGGGTAAGTCTACGGTCAACAGTAGGCGCCTCTACTTCGTGTCATAATAACCCCGGGGGGGGCGGGCACTCGACTACAAAGTTGATACCTATATGCCGCACCGAAATCGGAAAATCGGTGGGCTCTGGAACGGGCTTGAGCGAAAAATGGGGGGTCTCTGGAACTGCGATGGCTTAAGGCTCAGAAACCTCAAATTCTCATTTGCTCTGGAACTTGCACCGCGGCGCGGCGGGCGAAAAATCAGAGCGAAACGGCAAATTTGGGGTCTCGTGGAACTGAAAATCAAAAATTTTTCTTTGACTTCTATGAAATTGAGATGCTCATGGACGGAAATTTGGGCTGAAAATGAGGTCATCAGTCGCGGACATAGTATCACATATATTAAGTGCCGCCGTCCCCCCGGGGGGGGGGGGTCAAACAGAGGATTGCATAGTAGAAGTTGTTGATGAGGTGGTGATGATTGTATTATTGGCGTTTTACATTCAGTTATAAGGAGAAGGCGCCAGCAACTAACAAGCATAAGTTAAGAATAAAAATGACATTGTGAGTAGGCCTATTGTGAGAATTATGGTACATGGTGACAAAAACAGCCTATATAAGGGGTACTGTTTGATACTCACCCTCATCAAGGCCCAATAAATTAGTTAATTTGTGTTTATTTTACGTCTTTGTAAGTTTTACCCTAAGACAAAACTTGCCGAAACAGCTACAGGGGGAGGAGCTTATCAATTCAAACAGTACAGTGCATACATTACCACGGTGCGGCTATACACGTCGCATGGCATGCATTGGTCACGCATGGATAGCTTCCTGCGGTGCACGTGCAATCTGATTGGTTGGCAAGAACTCAAATATTTTCTTAACTTATGCCTGTTAGTTGTTGGCGCCTTCTCCCTTTATAACTGAATAGTAACTGTGTACAGCGTAAATTGTTTAGGTCGCCAGGCCCTGTAAAATTACTGTCATTTCAAGATATTAAAACCCGACTGGAATATAAGCAGAAACTTAACTCTAACATGAAGGCACCGACAACACGCATAATTACGAAGATTATCAAAAGCTGGTTTGTTACGTAAAAGTCAAGTGTTAAAAACGGAGCGATTGGGGCAGCGGCATTTTTACAAAACAATGTCAGTAAGTTATACCAAACGATTACAAAAATAGAAACTTGACAATGCAAAAAGGGACCTGGTTCTACTGTTCCAGTATCGGAACACAACAAAACATTGTGTCTGACACCTATCTACAAAATGGGTAGCAATATAGCGGGAGTTTCAAGGCATTGTGTGATTACATAATCACAGCTGGTTGTCTAAATACATGTACTTGAGTGTGGGAAGAGCGCCATTATAACAATAGAAGAGTATACCTCCGCAATGGGCATGGTTTTGTGTATTGAATATACAAAATTGTGTACCTCTCCACTGCTCAATATAATAGGGCCACAAAGGACATTTCGGAAAAAGGGTATAGCGGCTTTCGCTATTCTACATTATGGTATATTACGTAGCGGCTTTCGCTATTCTACATTATGGTATGTTAGCGGCTTTCGCTATTCTACAGTTAAGCCGAATGTATAATAGGAAACAGGGAGTTGCTCCCTGATAGGGGCAACTTCTTCTTTAATACATGTACGTGACTTTGCATAACTATATACTTTCAACTGTAACGAATGCACTTACATGTAGCATCTGTTGATAAAAATTGGCCACAAGGTTCGGTCTTGCGGCCAATCTTCACGCGAAGTTTGTTTTATTATTAACCTGTTAACAAATTGCAAACCCGAAAGATGGTAAGGATATTATGGCTTACAGTAATACATATGCCAATATGTATTTTCCACCGGATAAATAATATGCACGTGTTTTGCTAGCGTCCGTCGTCAATATTTAGGCCTATTGCGTCATGGATTTCGTCATCAAGAGCATGATCAAAGTGTTCGGAAAAATGCAAGGTCATTGACCGCATTTGGCATGTCAGCTATAGGCCTCTACAGGGTACAACATGTACAGGAAGTGTGTTTATCATCAGTAAACAAACTTCTATATGTTTAGTATTGTTTACTAAACATATAGAAGTTGTTCTTCCATGGTTCTTCGATCTTACAACACTCGCTACTGTGCGCGTGTGTACCTTATCCCCGTGCGTGCGGGTTTGTCCGCGTTACGAAAACCCAATTATACATGCAGACAGAATATGCAGTACATGTACTATGAAAAGCATATTGGTCCAGTTAGTTCATGGACTTGTGTAAGTGAAAGAGGAAATTCGCTCTCGTCAAATCTACATTAGGTAGGCTCTATGGTCAAAATTGGGGGTAGAAGTAGATAATTGTCAATATGTCGTGCCAGTTACATCGTGGCTGTAGAAAGCAAGACTCAATAGACCGGTAGCTTTCTCCGAGAAATGGCTCTCCGCAATAATGATTAATCCCCCATTTATGTGCGCCGCAGAATGTAAACAATGTCGGTTTCTTGGCAGCGCCTTAATCACTGTGTAGTAAACCCAGCCCAGTCTACCATAAAATGGAGTATTTGACCCCAAGGTCGGCGTATAGGGATACCTGAGCGACAGCTGGGTAGTGTCATGTAAAAGCATGCACTCAGCCCCCGAATTCTGACTCACTTCTTGACTATGCGATGCGGTGAAGTTACCCGGTAAATAAAACGAGAGTTCAGTGTAGGCGATCGGCCTCAGTGAGTGAACACGTGTTGGAAGTAAAGTTGGTGAAAGTTTTCTGTTCACCTGCCCGTACGTAGCGAGTTTCGACATTCGACAAGTTTACGGTATGTATAAATATATTTAAATGCACTTGTGTGATACTACAACATATCTTTCTTTAACTTACTATGGTTGTACTTGTATTTGCGACTATATAGACTCAGCTGATTTGAAGTTACTATAGCTTATGTCTGAATGCAGTGAACGAAATACTATGGTCAGTGATGGTAAGAGCTTTTGGAACTGTAGATCTCGCTAACGACATATTTGTTTATTAATTTAATAACTTTAATTCATCAAATCGTCCATTTTTCATTTAGATTCCACACAATTGAGTTGAATGATCCTATGCGAGGCCCACTTGACTCAGTCCAGGAACCACTCGCTTCCTGTAATAATTCTCCCGAAATCCTGAGTGACCTCGAATTAGCCAACCTAATGCCTTACTACCGGTACGTAAACACTCTAGGCGCACCTTACCACAGCTACTAAACAATTCACTTGGAGAGAAACTATTTTCCTTCCATCGCCTTGAATCATCTCAAAGAACATTTCTTTGCTTGTTAGCACCGTGTATTTCTTCTGTAATTCTGCACACCCACTCGTTTCTATAGTAACTGTAAATCGAGATGAAGTTTAGCTGACAGCAAATGTATGTAAACTTTTCCCCAGTACATATGACTCATGATTGGTTTCTTGTAGATTTTCAGCTCGTTTATAAAAGTGTTTATTGTAGTGATACCCAAGACATCTCGATGACTCTTCGAACGCTTCAGATATATTCTACTCGCTCTCGCCATATCATACTTGTAAACATGTATCGGACTGGTATTCTGTCGCGAATAAATAATACAATGTTATAATTCTAAACAAGTCGTGTACCTTAGATGTACCTTTCAAGTCTATTCATTGTACTCTGGTAAGAAGTGATTCTATTTAACATCGAGGACACTCTCAATCCAGCAAAATTGGTGACCCGCACGTGAGGATGAAGGGCAAGGTAATCATGACTATCGACTTCTTTGACCTATCGCCACGATTACGCGAAGCGCTTCAACAACTTCGCAACGCTACGGTCCGTATTTCATCAAGAGTGAAGGAGCGGGTCGAAACCCTTGTCGTGGCCAGTCGCAAACACTAAGCCGTACCGAATCGCCCTGGCAGTCCCGCACCGAAGTCCCGCTCCATGCACGAAACGAATGCTGGTACCACGAGACGTATGGTGACCATGCTTCAACGATGTCCGGTCGCCGTGCAGCGTGGACCTTCGACCCACATCGCTTCGTAATCTTCGCCAAATGGAAACGACCCGACCGCCCGAATAAACGCGGACGAATCCACGACAACGCACTTCAGAACAGTCGTTTATTCTTCGTCACGGACCGTCATTCGCGGCAAACGATTCTCATCCGATACGGGCGGGGAAGTGTCCGTGATCCCTCCGGTACACCACAGGAACGACTCGACGACGGCACATTGCGTCCCCAGACTCAGTAGCAGCTGAACGGCACGATTCGAAACGTACGGTCAAAAGTCGCTGTGCCCTCGATTGATCGGGACTACGGAGACTTTACAAATGGATATTTGTAATCGCCTGATGTCTCCTGTCCGATATTGGGAATCGACTTCCGTGCGAACATTTGGTTCTTGGTCGATGATCACCGACCCGGGCGCGACTGATTCGACCGACGACCACGCTTTTTATTCGGGGCATCATCTCCATGTCGAATTCGCACGCCCCACCATCGTCAAACACACGCACGACACACGATTTCTAGATATTTTGTCGGAGTTCCCACCTCACTCGCACGTTTAATTTCGCAGGGCTCGACCAAAAATACGACACGCACCATATCACTTGACGAGGGCGACCGTCCGTGTTTCAGCCCACGTCGCCTCGCCCTGTCAAGCTTCGCCGTCGCCGCGCGGAGTTCGACCATATGCTCGAGATTAGGGATCATCCGCCCCTTCCAAAGTAGCTGGTCTTTCGGCCGGCTCCATATGGTCCCGAAAACGCATCGAAGGGCGACTGGCGTCCCTGTGGAGATTTACCGCGCGCCTCAATAACAACACGATTCCCGACCGTTATCCTATCCCTCAGCATACACGACTTCGCGTCTTCGCTCGCAAACAAACGCGTTTTTCTCAAAATCGATCTTGTCCGAGCGTACCATCAGATTCCCATCGAACCCGCCGACATATCCTAAAACGCCATCACGACACGTTTCGGGGCCTTTCGAGTTTGTGCGTATGGCCCTTCGGTTCTTCGCAAACGCACGCCAAACGTTTCAACCGATTCAATCGACGAGGATTCAACGCGAGGACCTCCTTTTGCTATGCCTACATCGACGACCTCGCTTATTTGCATTCGATGATTATGGCGAACCCGAGCAGCACATTCGCGAACTTCTTTGACCGCCTCGCACGCTTTGCATCGTCTCAACCCTGCAATGTGAATTTTGGCGTCGAATCTCGACTTTCTCGGCCACACCTCGACCACGACGGCATCCCTGCCCACTAGCGAGAAAGCTACAGGCCCATCCAATTTTCCGCTTACCGAATCGCTCCGAAAAAATTACGGGAGTTTCTTGGACTTGAGTCAACTTGTCTACGCCCGGTTCATCCTCACTTGCGCCGACTCGTCGGAACCCCTGACGAAGCTTGGATGTCTTCGAAGAACACGCGAATCATTATCGCACTGGATGATTGCAAGCGGTTCGCGCCTTCGAATGACATCAAGACCGCCTTGCGGAACCGCGACCATGCTGCCATCAACGACCGACGCACCCACTTAGTATCATATGATCGACGCATCCGACGTCGCGTGGGTGGTAATATTGCGCTAGCAAATCGATCAAACGACTGGCAACCATCCGGTTCTTTCCTCAAACTAAAACCAGCCGAAACCGCGATATAGCACCTTTGGCAGGAACTGTTAGGCCAGTGTACCTTCACACATTCGACATTTTCCGCACACACGCTGGAGCGACAGTTCACGTCCTGACCGACATAACCCCTTCACCCGCGCCTTCGAGCCAAAACATGGACCGATACTCGCCGCCCGCGAAATCGCCATCTCGACTACATCTCGCAACTCACGACCGACATCCGACATGTAAAGGGCATTGACAACGTTGTCGCAGACGCCCTATCGCGAATTCGAACTCAACGCCATCACCTCGAGTCCATCCTCGCACTACGCGACCGGTTGCTGAGCACCAACAAGACGACGACGAGCTCAAGCAACTCCACTCAAATCCATCACTTGAACTTAAACCTTTCCCCGCCCCCGACACAAATTGCGACATCGTGTGCGATGTATCCACCGGACAACCGCGACCGTTCATCCCGCTCCAATTTCGCCGCGCCGTCTTCGACGACCTCCA